>OY365822.1:19202221-19206654 GCA_959347315.1 Bimastos eiseni
ATCCACTGTGAGGAGGATGACGACGACGATGAAGATGATGACGTAGAGAGTCTTTCAACGAAACCTACCAATTTGTCTGATCCGTTTATGCGACGATATGTCTGTTTGTCTGTCTACCTGTCTACATGTACTCGTGTGCGTATGTGTCTGTCTGTTCCTTGTCTCCTTCTGTGTTGTTCTGTGTCAGTCTGGTTCTTCCTGTCGTTTTATGACGATCGGTCAATGTCTGCGTCTCTGAAAGCTCTCTATGTTTCTGTGTTTTACGCTTTTTCACTTTACAAATCTCCGTGTAGCCATTTGTCTGTTTGTCTGTCTTTTTGTCACTTTATGTCTGCCTCTATGTCTGTATGTCGTTTGTTTGTCTGTCTATCTGTCCGTCCGTCTTTCTGTCTGTCTGTTTGTCCGTCCGTACCTCTGTCCGTCCGTCCGTCCGTCTGTCTGTCTGTCTCTATAATTCCATGTGTCTATGCCTCCGTGCATGAACTTATCCGTCTCTATTCTGCTGTCTTCGCCGATCTGTATCTATCTCCTCTATCTCCGTCTGTCTATCTTTCCCTCTCGCTGTCTGTCTCTGTGTGTCTCTCTGCCACTCTGTCTTACTCTCTTTCTCTCCGTGAGTATATATCTGAGCAGTGTCTTTCTAAAGTCCAATCCGTTTCATGAATTGCTCACAAATTGGATTTTCGTAGAAGTGTCTGATTGCTACGTGACATGAATAATAATGTGTCTACCATGTCATCTACCGTCGGCCACACCCCGTCTGTCTGTCTGTGTCTGTTTGTCTCTGTCCGTCAGTCTGTTGGTCGGTCTGTCTCTGTCTGTCTGTCTTGTCTGTCTGTCTGTCTTGTCTGTCTGTCAGATAGACAGATGTCTGTATGTCTCTGTCTGAGCGTCTGTGTCTATGTGCGTGAACGTGCCCGTCTCTCTCGTCTGCTATCTCTCTCTCTCTGTCTGTCTGTCTCTCTCTTTCTCTCTCTCTCTGTCTGTCTGTCTATCTGTCTGTCTGTCTGTCTCTCTGTCTCTCTCTCTCTCTCTCTCTCTCTCTCCGTCTCTCTCCTTGAAGTGATTTCGGACAGCCTTGCCAATTTAGTGGTGAAGATTATGAGATGGAGGACAAAGTGGAGGATGAGGAGAAGGAGAAAGATGACGACGACGACGATGATGATGAGAAGGAAGAAGAAGAGGAGTAGGAGATGGATGATGGGCTGATTATCATTAATGATATAATAATAATAATATTGCCCGATGAACACATGTTCGTTTGCAAGGGACCTGAAATGCTAATGTAGATCATTGTTATTAGTCGTGTTTTTATTATTATTATTATTATTATCTCGGTATCGTCATCGTCGTCGACATCATCGTCATAATCAATCAATTAATCAATCCATCAATCAATCAATGAAACCTAATAAAATTAGATAGCACCCCTTCAGGATATCTACTTAGAGGCGTTTCCGGTCCGAATACTGCTGAAGAGAGTGGTTTTCATCCTCGCCATTACTAATAATAATTATCATAGTAATAACAATGTTAGTAATAATAACATAACTACTGCCGTTATAATTATCGTCACTGCTATTATTATTATTATTAGTAGTAGTAGTAGTAGTAGTAGTAGTAGTAGTATTACAATCATTACAATTATTATTATGATTATTAGAATTATTATGATTATTATTATTTTATTTTTATTAGTAATATTATGATAGTCATTATTACTATTTTTATTATTTTTATTATCATTACTATTGCAGCCACTATAATAATAACGATGATGCTGACTATTATTATTATTGAAATTCTTACTATTTCTGTTATTATTATTGCTATTATAATAGTCAGTGTATTGGGTGTCCTACCTCTGCCCCCCCATACGTATCCTCTGCGTAGCTGCCATTCGATAATCGCCCGTGGCTCTCAAAATAGCCAACCCACGTCACCCCATTGACAGCCAATTATAGTTCTCTGATCTACTAGTTCCCTAGTCGTTGCACCCGCCAGTGAACCAGCGCCAATTAGCTTTAACCCTTTCCGTTCGGCTCTCGTTGGCCGAGCATTACACCCGGTTAACCCTATGAATGCCTAGGACGCCACACAGTTTACATCACCATCACCATCATGCTTTGCTCTCGCAACTCGAATTATCCGACCACGACTTAAAATGAACCTCTTGCGTTACTCTGGAAAACAGCGCTGCATCGGTTATGATAGTCATGGGGATGGCAATGATAAGGATGATGATGGTAATGACTATATGCTGGCAACGATGCTGATGACGATGATGATCACGATTATGACGCAGATGACTACATGAAATGACAAGAATGGTGGTAATGATGATGATGATGATGATGACGATACGACGATGGCGATGACGAAGACGATGTATAAAAGGTGCATATAACTTCTCCTCCTCTCCATTGTCTTTTTCACAGTCTCTTCCCATTCCCACTGTATCCTCTTCCAGGTCTCAACTGTTGGTATTCACCAGTTTCGGTTCACAGTTTCGGTTTTCGCTTCGGTTTCAGTTTCGGTTTCGCTTACCTTGTCGCGTATGTCCTGGCGCAGCTTCTCTCTGTCCTCCTGTGCCCTCGTGAACTTCTCCTTCCTCCTCCGTTCCGCCTCCCTGCGCTCCGCAGCCATCTCGGATGCGGACGGCGGTGCCTCGTCAGACTCCGTATCCCGATCATCATCTCTATCGCTCAGCGCACCTGTAATTAATAATATGATAATTTATCATTATTATCAATTGTTGCAAACCGAAGTTGTTGATTGGAACCAAGGCTATGATTAACAGAGAAGGTGGGGTAGGTCACAGGAATGTAACAGGCACTTGGTACATAGGTTAAAAGTGAAGGTAAGGTATAAATGGCAGGTAAGTTAAGTCATGGCTGTAGCAACTGTTGTTTTGGCAAAGTGAGAGGCACGTAGATGTAATTTATAATTTGTAAGGTAATTTTTATTTGACAGGGGAAATTACAGAGAAGTTCATGATTACTATGATGATCATTATTACTATGATGAATATTATTATTATTATTATTGCTATTATTGTTATTGCTATTATTGTTATTGCTATTATTGTTATTGCTATTAGTGTTATTGCTATTATTGTTATTGCTATTAGTGTTATTGCTATTATTGTTATTGCTATTATTGTTATTGCTATTATTGCTACTATTATTATTGCTATTATTGTTATTGCTATTATTATTATTGCTATTATTATTGCTATTGCTATTGTTGCTATTATTATTAATGCTATTATTATTATTATTAATGCTATTATTATTATTATTATTAATGCTATTGTTATTATTAAATGTTTACAATTATTATCTTTGTTATAATTATTTTATTTAACGCCCCTAGGTAAAGAGGATCCCTCATATCTTAGATATTGTTGTTGTTGTTATCATTAAGATTACAGTCATTATTATTGTTATTATCAATAACATTTTTATTATAGCAGTTTTACATAGCAACCATAAATCAGCAAGCAACTCAGATGCGCTTCAAGTTCAGCCTTGGTCAAACAGAACAACAAGAGAAGAACAGGGCAGATTGACCTATTGGCCTGAGACGCAGTGCCACAGGAAGGCCGTTCCAGGTCACCGGACAAACCAGCGAGAAAGCACGACGTTGTCTGATAGCAATCCGCACACTGGGGACAAGTAACTCCGCTTGCGCAATAGAGTGCAACGAACCACGACGCCAAACAGTCACAGTGGGCGACATTGTTCTATCAGGTAGGAGTCGCCATCAACACTGCGCCAGACTAGCACAGAGACTCGATATTCAATGTGCAGCGGGTCAGGAAGCCAGTGTAGGATGTCTCGCGTGTACCCAGAGACTCGGTTAAACGTAGGAATGCGGTCGACTAGTCCTTGCATCTCAGCCGAGTGGTTTCAGTTTAACTACACCGTGTGATAAATAAATCACCAGCGTCGCCCCTTCCTCTAACCAGAGTCGAACGATATCCTAAGGTAGGCTTCCGATCCACGGTTACTCCTAGGTCTTGGACCGAGGACGAAGAGGGAAGACAAGGTGTGTAAACTGTGTGAACATACTTCAAGGCGAGTTTAACTAGGCAATTAACTTGAGTCACAGGTAAAGCAAGCTATTAATAATCAATAGGGTAATTCCTATTTTGAAGGGTACGTTATAGGCAGTGGATGCTTCAAAGAGTGGATGATCAATTGAGTCAGTGGCCTTTGTGTCCCATCCAAATGTTAGCCCACTTTCGTTGATGATATCCAGATATCCAACTGGCTCTTCTGTCATGTTCCTCTGACCCCACCGTGACCCCCTCTGTTGGAAAAGTCTAGAGCCCCACTGGTTTGAGGTTAAGTTAAGTAATATGTGACGTAATTAATTGATCGCTTCCTATACGGTTTTAATATATAACAATACAACTATTATTTTAGCAT
>OY365822.1:19206854-19473026 GCA_959347315.1 Bimastos eiseni
CCGATTTTGCCCCGACTGCCCATCAAGTGGATTAAGCTTAACGAGTAGTCAGTCACCCAGCGCACCAGCAGAGTGCTTCGTTCTGGCTGGGGTTGTCACCCACACCATGTGCACGCCAATCCCTCAGGGCCACCGTAGTCGCCAAAGCCCCTGGCGGCCACCGCAGGCTTCCAGCGAACAATAATGGCGCCTGATGGAAGTGAATAGGAGGTTTTATAGCGCCCATAAACATCGTCAAATGAGAGAGAAAGAGAAATAGAAAGAGAGACAGACAGACAGACACATAAACACAAATAGTGAAAGAGACAGAAAGAGAGACACACACAAACATTGACAGAGAGACAGTGTGACAGAGGCAAAGAGACATAGAGTGAGACAGTGACAGAGAAAGAAACAGACACAGAGAGACACAGTGACAGACAGAGAGTAAGATAAATAAACAGACGGAGGAAAAGACAGACAGACATAAACAGAGACAGACCTTGACAGAGGCAGAGCAAAAAACAGTGACAGAGCAAAAAACAGTGACAGAGCAAAAAACAGTGACAGAGAGAGAGAAAGAGAGAGAGAGAAAGAAACCAAGAGAGAGAGAGAGAAAAAAACCAGAGAGAGAGAGAGAGAAATGTTAAAAGCGATGTTAGTGATAATGTTGACGAAACTGAGACAGAGAGAGAAACAGAGAGTGAGAGAGAGAGAGAGAGAGAGAGAGGGAGAGAGACAGAGAAACAGAGACACACACACACACATAGAGGGAGAGAGAGAGAGAGAGAGACTCGGTGACAGAGGCAGAGATAGAGAGAGATGGACGTATGAGCGATGCTTCTATGGTGCCCTAAAAGCCTTCTCTATTGATCAGACCATCGTCGCCTCGAATGTGACGCGTAATTGGCCAACGGAAAAGAGGATTGGACAAGCGTTGAGGCGGCGTGAGAAAGCCGAATGGACTTTGATTAATGTCTTAGGACGGCGGCGATGATGATGATGATGATGATGTTGATGGCGAGGAGGAGGAGGAGGACAAACGATGATGATAATGATGATGACGATGATGACGACGATGGTGACGACGACGATGATGATGATGACGATGATAAAGGTGATGGATTGATAATGATTATATTGTAATTATACAATGGATTGATGATAAAGATGTGTATTCTTTTATGCCAAAAGAGAATGATGATGCTTTTGACGTGCGTGATGATAATGGCGATGACGAATCTTCAACGACGACTATGTAAGTGATAATGATGACGAAACGGAACGAATATCAAACTCCGTGATATAATAGCCTACATCAACTGCGTTCAAAGGTGTACTATTTTATCTGAGTACTTCAACTTTAAAATTTATAATCTGAATATTTTATCTTGTTTTTTTAAAATTACTTTTGAAATGTAATTTTCCCATCATAAAATTGTTAGCTGCGTGATATTGCGTCTCAAACTAAAAGATATAACTGACATTACAAATCAATGTTTGACACATCTGAATGGCGTCATTCGCACGCTAAAATCTCTTTTTTCCTGCTTAGTGTATATACTCCAATTGTCGTCAGCGCCCTTTGATGTCATAAGATGACGTCAAACCCTGAAATAGAACAATCGCTAGAGCCCTTTTATGTGTAACCTAGGCGACGTAAACGGCTCCATTTGCCACCATGTGACGTTGAGTAATGGATACTGTAATAGTCTTGTAAGACGTCTTCAGACATCTTTTGCGGATCCTATAATTGACCAGCTGCGTTTAATCGCTAATGTTGTCTGAGCTCTTCCAAAATTGCATGTAAGATTGTTCGACGTCAGCAGCACCGATATTATACGCAAAATATCAACAGCGCCGATATTATGCGCAAGGTGTTTTCAAGCAATGGAAATATATTTTCCAATAATACATTTCAGGTATAGGTATATTCCTTATCTTAACGACTACAGAAAATCCTATGATTAAATCATATTTTATGCAGCAATATATTCTTCCCGGTAGAATACCGTCTTACAATCAAATAATCGATGGAATACAAACAATACATTCCCTCTGTAAGTCAGGGTCATTGTGTTTTATGAACAAAAGAACACAGAAAGAATCTGCCAAATGCCACAAAATATTTCAAGTGAATTGCTTGAAAGTTATCATATCTCAAAAATAATATATCGGTCTTCAATGAATAATTATGCCTGTGCAAAGTATTGAATCGTTTGTTCGTGTTGAACTGTCATTGTAAAAATTGTTAACCCGAATTACCCAACGTTCCATTTTTGGAGCATCACAAAATGACCTCAAATCTCATATCACATAGACCTATGACAAACAGTTTCTCACTTATCTACAAATGCCTTCAATACACACCTAACATGCTGAGTGGCATCTCAGAATTCAACCGCATGACGGTCTTATTCCACAGGCAGGCAATCTAGTGCCAAAAACCTGCTGCACTTTTAGATGTTTTTATACAAGAGTGCGGATCTGCAGCAGAGAGAAGTGGCGACATTGGACATATGCACCTGCCGAAAAGGCAGAAAACTAAAAATGAGTATGAGTAGCGATACGCACTCTCATGCAAGACTTGTTTTCTTAAAGCGCAATAGTCATTTTCAGTTCATATTGTACTGTAATTATCTTGGCGATTCTTGATTGGTAAGGATTGACCCAGTATTTTGATGCCATTTGGAATTGTCCATTAAACACTAGGCATTATTGAATTAGTGCAGCCTTAGGCCAACTATGTTGCTATAAATTGGCTTCTAACTAACAACGTGGTAACATATGTTCCATTGATATCCATCCTGTATATTCTATGATAGAGTGGATCACTTGAAAGCAGCTCACAATGCGATATGATCAAGCAATTTATATAATTCCCTCTGAACTGTTGGGGTCTGTGTGCGCCAATAATTTCGGGTCTGCGTCATCGTATGAGAAGAGTCAAGTTAATTACACATCGAGGAGTGAAGGGAGTTGCAAGCTTACAGTGTCTTCAAACCACCTTTGAAACCGAGCTAACATTTTCAACATTTGTTCAATATAAAATAGAGGCAGGTTATGAGTTGAGAAATTTAACAGGTTTAGCACGTAAAATATATGTTATTAGTAAAACACGAGTGTTTCAGAGACGTTATGTACAATTTGCATATCCAGCAATTCATCCATGCATCTATCCGTCCTTGCGTCCGTCCATCCATCCGTCCTTAATCATCGGATCTTCTGTATTCGTGGATGTTCAGTATATACAGTCCTGAATCATTTCGTTGAAACTGCTGCATCCATCCGTCATCACTGAGTCCAGCAAGATTTATTAATTATTTATTAATGAACATTAAGAGACATTGTATGTATGTATATGGCCATTTATATAGCACCTTAGAAGAACCTCACGAAGACGCTGAATATACATAGACATGCCTTTAGCCGTGATTAGCTATTACGTGGAAGAGAATTGTCAACGATACATTAGAAACCAGTGGGCGTTGAGAGTGATGAATGGATGGATGGATGGATGGATGGATGGATAGATGAATCGATGGATGGATGGATAAATCGATGGATGGATGAATCGATGGATGGATGGATGGATGAATCGATGGATAGATGGATGAATCGATGGATGGATGGATGGATGGACGAATTGGTTGATGGATGGATGGAAGAATCGATGGATGGATGGATGAATCGATGAATGGATGGATGGATGAATGGATGGACGGATGGATGAATGTATGAATCGTTGGATGAATGGATGGATGGATGGACGAATCGGTGATGGATGGATGAATCGATGGATGGATGGATCGATGAATCGATGAATGGATGGATGGATGAATCGATGGATGGATGAATCGACGGATGGATGGATGGATGAATCGATGGTTGGATGAATGGATGGATGAATCTATGGATAGACGGACGCAAGGACGGGTAGATGCATGGATGAATTGCTGGATATGCAAATTGTAGGCCTACATAACGTCTCTGAAACACTCATGTTTTACTAATAACATTTAATCTTATGTGTTAAACTTGTTAAATGTCAGCTTGGTATCAAAGGTGGTTTGAAGACACTGTAAGCTTGCAACTCCCTTCACTCCTCGATGTGTAATTAATTTGACTCTTCTCATACGATGACGCAGACCCGAAATTTTTGGCGCACACAGACCCCAACAGTTCAGAGGGAATTATGTAAATTGTTTGATCATATCGCATTGTGAGCTGCTTTCAAGTGATCCACTCTATCATAGAATTTACGGAATGGATATCAATGGAACATATGTTACCACGTTGTTAATTAGATGCCAATTTATATCAACATAGTTGGCCTAAGGCTGCACTAATTCAATAATGCCTAGTGTTTAATGGACAATTCCAAATGGCATCAAAATACTGGGTCAATCCTTACCAATCAAGAATCGCCAAGATAATTACAGTACAATATGAACTGAAAATGACTATTGCGCTTTAAGAAAACAAGTCTTGCATGAGAGTGCGTTTCGCTACTCATACTCATTTTTAGTTTTCTGCCTTTTCGGCAGGTGCATATGTCCAATGTCGCCACTTCACTCGGTTCTGGCATCATCCATCATCCAGTCTCGGTAATCCTCTTGTCTTTTATCTTTTCATTTTTCCTTCTATGCTGCTTTGTAGTACACATCTTGTCTTCGACCGGCGGTCATTCACTGTTGCTGGTCCCTCCATCTGGAATTCTCTACCTCCTCATGTTCGCAACTCTCTAAGTGAGCCTCTCTTTCGCTCAAACCTGAAACCTACCTCTTCCAGTCTGCCTATTGCTCTTAATGGTTGCCCTGCTTCAAGATGCACTTCTGAACTTTCTGTAAGGGGGGGGGGGCAATATAAAATTACAGTTGCATTGTATTGTAGTTGGAAGTCGCTTCTTAGAATGTGTTCAATTGTCGTTCTCTTGTTTTCGTCAGAGGTATTTTCTACCATTTGTAGAACCTTTTCGATAGTTCTGTGCTCTGTCCTACTGACTCTTTCCATTTTGCGCCAAATCCACATTTCCAATGCTTCTAATCTCTTTTCGTTTTCTTCTCCTATTGTCCATGTTGCTGATCACTAGGCCTACTCATAATGCAAAGTAAATAGATAGTGATTTGAATTCGATGATCAGAGGCCGATTTGTCAAAAAGGAAGCAGAGTACTAGTAGTAATCGTAACAGACGGCTGCATAGCAACTCGAAATCACAGCCAAGTACCAATGCTTAAAGTGTGCCTGGACGGTCATGGACGGCGTCCAGGCACTTATTTTCGAGGCTGGACGCCGTCCTGCCACTTATTTGGCCAGAGCAGCCCGGACGCGCATCCATATGCGTCCATGCAGCAGTGCAATTCTCGGTCAGCTACATTATCATAAACAGCATTTTTTTTAATATTCCACAAAAATTTCATATATTAATTAGACTTACTTAATAACTTGGCGTTTCCCTGTGTTTAAAATTATGGATGTCAATCATTCGTGTTACACATTCTAGTTAGCTTTTCATCCCTCTGTACCTACTTTTTTAGATTTTCATGGATGCCCTCGTATTATGCGCTTCCGGTTTAATCGTCTGCTGGATTTGTTGATTTATTTTCTGACATTGAAAGCAAAAAGTCGTTTCAACTGCTTTTCTAAAATGCTTCACTAGCGTATCGGGCCGGTTAAGTAATTAAAATAATTAAGTTGCAATACTCCCTTGGCACGCATAAAATCGAACTGAATGTCTTAAATTAGCTTTTATATATTTCAAGTTGCGAAACGTGTGGGTCTAGCCTAGATATGACCTATCTGCTGTTAGTGCGTGATGTCGGGTAGATCGTCGAAGAAAAAATTGAAAAGATCAGTTGCCCCCATCTGGAGGAGACTTGTTGTCGTTCTGGAAAAGATCATGTACAGGAAAAGGTAACTGGATGGATTCGTGGAAAATTTCCAAAGTTAAGAATACTGAAAGCGCTATTGGTTGAAACTTCTGTTGACGCTGCCACGGCCCAAAATTAGCGCAAACGACATCCCAAGATTCTCACGCCCTATTTTATTAATAGAAAGGGTGGAGGAGGTCACAATACTGGGTATCACCTTCAAGACCCGACTGAATTTCGTCCCCCATGTCGACAATCTATATGCATCAAAGCAAGTCAATCTTAGTACGCGTTAAGGGTATTATTAGTATAAGGGCAGTATTATTATCATGGCTTGACGGAGGAATGCCTGCACAACGTGGTAAGGGATGCGCTGTAGCTCGTGTTCTGCATGCCACCATTCCTGGACTGGGTTCATTAAAGCCGATCTTTTCACGGTAACTCTGCGAAATCAAACCTACGTTCTATACAACCTCATAACACCTATAAAGCCGTATACTCCATACACCCATACCATTAGGCATCGAGTTCATTGCATTGAAATATCCAGTGGTCAAAGTATGCCTGGACCGTCATGGACGGCGTCTATGCACTTATTTTCACGGCTGGACGCCGTCCTGGCACTTATTTAGCCAGCAGAGCCTGGACGCGTCCATGAACGTACATGCAATAGTGCAATTCCTCTACGTACTTTATTATCTACGTACTTTATTATATTAGACCTACTCATTAACTTAAATAGCCCATATATGCATAGCGCCCTACAAGAACCTCACGAGGGCGCTTACCGAGGCAATCTAACAGTTCTGAAATAAATGCGTCTGCAATAGTTCACTAAATGTATCCAGTGCTACACACAATGAGAGACTCCCAACTGGTAACGGCAAGGAGTTCCAACGTAACGGTCCAACACAAGAAAAGGTGCGGCCTGCCCGCATGGTGGTACGAGAGCGCGAGATCGCCAGGTCCCCACGAGACGCAGAACGCAGGGAGTCAAAACCCGACTGGCTGGCAACTGGAATACACATGCAGGTCGCACATGTAACCCGGGGCGGCACCAGCCAGCGACGAACGCACCACGTATAATGGATGTATATAATTCGTGTTATACATTCTGGTTACCTTTTGATCAAATTAATTTTCGTCTTATGCACTTCTGACGTCTGCTGCATTTGGTGATTAATTTTTAGATGTAGAAAGCAAAACGTTGTTTAACTGGTTTGATGAAATTTTTGACGCGCTGATCAGGCCGTGTAAGTTAGTAAACTAATTAAGTTGCACTACATGCCGTAGTGAGTACAAAATTGAGCTGAATTTCTTCTGTTTCAAGTTGGTACTGCTAGTGCATGATGTCGGGTTGATCAGTGACAAAAAAAATTGAGAAGACCAGTTGCCCCATCAGTGCAGACTTGGGAAAGACCTTAAAAAGGAAGAATGGCAGGAAATAGACCAGAGGAAGACCGAGAACAATGATCCTGGACTGGATGACGGTAAAGGGGATACAAGCTGATGAAAGAGGATGCGCAGAACAGAGAGAAGTGTCGACATTGGACATACGAACTTGCCTATACAGGGCAGAAAACTGGTGAAGACCTTACGGCTCACTAGTAGCTTACATCAACTCTTAGAGACAGAGAAAATTAGCAACCATGCTTGGAAAGTGGTGCGGCGAACAAGATATCGCCACATTCTTCACGCCTATGATCAAAAGAGCTGTAGATCTGTAGACTGGACCCAAGATGAGACAAATTGGCAACACGGTTTACGACCCATTATGTGTCAGGAAAAACTAAAACCACATCAACTTAAGAGACTGCTTGGCAGATGTTACTTAACAACTCTCTGTGCAATGCTCTGTCAGTTGGTGTACGTTGTTTCACAAACTTTTCATATTCTACGTAGACTAAATTCAATTCTAGCTCAAAATTCACTAGAACACGTTCCTCTGCAGGGAGAGATAACTCTCTATAATTAGGGGAGCACTCTGAAAAAGAGAAGAAATATTTTTTCGCGCTTTGCGCGTTTATAAACTTTGTTGCCACAGCTTTAAAAACTCTGCCGGCGACACTGGCTGCTTGTCGACAATTTCACAAAGGAAACTAATTCTATGAACGCTTAAAATTAAAACAAATATTCATCAACAAATTGTTGACGCCACAATAGTGGTTAATGGACAAAAAGCTAGCGAATGCTTACTAAATTTAGTTTTTAATTTTTTGAAACTAAGGACTATAGCCGACCAATGACTTCCAACGCAATTGCTGAATTTAAGTAGTCGGAAGTAAGCGATTTAAAGGTGTAGAGAAACCCTGCGTTATTGATTGTTTAGTGACATCTCATGCTCACCAAGGGTCGTTGACGTCGACCTTCATCATGATCATGGGCCACGCATGGTCTCAGGCCCGAAGGTGTCCAATGCAACCTTGAGTTCCGTTTCCAGAGTTTTCTGCATTGCGCTATGTTGTAGCCTTATGTTTACTGTTAGTTCTTAAGATATTGGTATGAAGTTGTCTTTAAAATTTAGAATATAAACAAATTTGATTCATAAACTGCGCTTAATATGTCTTTCTCAACTGCCTGTATAAATGTTTTACAATATCTCACTGCGAAAAATGCGCCTCCTTCCTGCAGTTAATTTATTATCAGCATGACACTTGTACTCATGTGATCTAAATTTGGGCAAGTTGTAAGAGGACAACTGTGCTAAGATTATTGTGTTACTCCGTCTTTTGACAATGATAATAATATGGTATTCGTGGGTCAATGAAAACCCATAATTACTGGATCTTAGATATGATCGTATATATATATATATATATATTTGAGTAAAAATATTAAATTAATATATATTGACTAATGATCTTATGGTAAATAATATAATTTATTAATTATTAATATTTAATTATACAGATATAGCTACTTTACATTATAAGATCGATGATTCGGCAATTGTAGATGTTGTTCTGTTTGTCCTTATCTAGACGTTGAAAATCCTGTGCCTTCTACATGGGCTTCATTTGTCTTCTGTAAAATCTGATAGAAGAATAGGGATAGAGCGTGAATTAAAGGAGGCTAAAATGGCCACGAGAAGAACCTCAAGGCCGTAGAAGAGCTATTATCAGACACGAGAAAGGCCCTTTTGGCAATTAGAAAAAGCTTTGAGGTCATTAAGGAGCTATTATTTATCATCTCCGAGAAAAGCCTTTTCTGGCAATTACTAAAGTATTAGGAAAGTGTTAATGAACGATAAATTGCTTCCACGAACTCAATATCAAATCAGCTGGAAAGAACTACTTCCGAAAAACAGAAAGGTAACCGAAGAATTATATCACATGTCTACATTATCCACATTGATCGTTATCCAAGCAAATATGAGAGCAACATAAAAATACTGTTTCTGTCGACGCCCACGGTTTCCATAGCCAGCGTCTATTTGATGCTGTTCGAGCTATTACCATGTATTTAACGGCAACTCTATCACTATTTACTTAAATGGGGATGTTGCGTTTAAATTTACTGGCGTCACTTGAAACAACATGCTAAAGCAGCTAAACGCTAATAAAACGTCAAGATAAGAAAATCAAATCGACGGAAGAAACTCTTTTAAACAAAGTGAACTGGAATACAATTTTTAATATCTTTAAAGACGTAAACGTAGTCATAAGATGTGGTCAAATACAAATTCTTCAACCCTGTGTCCAATGAGTCTGTAACTGTCGGTAAGCGACACTTGTTCTTCGTGCGCTATAAAAATCTCTAACTTGCGATGACGTCACACTGTGACACTGACCTTTGACTGAATCGAGTTTCTTGCCGACGACCTGTTTGGCGATGTAGGTTGCCATTGGAAAATATAAAGCCTCAGAGACGAAGACGATTCTACAAGAAACAATAAGGAACTGTGTAGCGACATAATGGCGGAAAGAACACTTTGACAGACAGACAGACAGAGACACAGACAGATAGACAGAGACACAAACACATAGACAAACATACGCATATGCAGCGACAACAGAGACAGACATAGACAGACAATCAGAGACACAGACAGAGACAGAAAACAGAGACATAGAGAGCACAGCAGATGGATGTATACGCAGAAAGAAAGACAGATACAAAGGCAACCAAACAGACAAACGATAGACAGACAGATTGACAGACAGACGCGACAATGCCGCTAACTGTCTCGACAATTGTCTGTCATTTTCGACAACAATTGAAGAATACCCTAAAACCATTCGTATAATTGATTCTGTTGTGCATTTATTAGGCGCCACTGTGAAAACAACGAATTATCAATCGACGGCGCTGACCAACTGTAAGTGAATGACTTGCTGCTCAAGGTCCCTATGCACACCGTCCAAGTGGAGAGGAATCGACTCCGTACTCCGGAAAGGAACGAGAGGATTGGTTATTGCGGACTCGATTTGGTATAGCGCCGGTGAATAAGCCGGTCTCCATGGCGCGGCTTTAGTGGACGCTCAGAAATTTTAGAGGAATAACATTACATTACATTACATTACATTACATTACTCTCTGCGTGAAAAGGCGACCGTTCTAACCAATTGCGAATTACGTGTCTCGCGCAAAAGCGACAAAGGGTTCGCTTCAACATTCCACGACAACATCGTAACGAATGCATCGACAACAGAAGGCTTGCGACAGACATAATTCAGTTAGAAGACGCGCTGTCAAGAGTCCAGCGGGAGTGACTGACACACAAAGTGACAGACAGACAGACAGAAGGACTCAGACAGACAGATAGACGTACGGACGGATATACAGAAGGGCTTAGACAGGCAGAAAGACAGACAGACAGACAGACAGAAGGACGGACAGATAGGCAGACAGATACGCAGCCAGACCGACCGATGGAGACGTAGGGACAGATAGACAGACACACGCACGCGAACGGACAGACAGGAAGACAGACACACGGGCGAAAAGACAAATAGACTGAGACAGAACGAGACAAAGACACACGCGTACAAGTAGACGAATCCAAAGGAAGTAAGACATGGATTGACTGAAGAATTGCAGCATAACATCAATTATGCAGCGCTACGTAATTGCGGCACCAAGCAACAAGTCCCTAATGGCGATTTACAGCAACGCCAGAAACAACTTTCTCTCCTACTGACGCCATTTCCCTATTCTTACTCCTCCTCTTTCCTCATCCGCTTCCGCTCTATCCTATTCCTCCTTTTTCAATTCCGCCCTTCCCAGTTCGTTCTTATCCCAATCCTTCTTTCCCATCAATTCTTGTCTCCTCTGCTGCACCTTCTATTCCAATTCCTCCTTTTCCAATTCCTCCTTTTCCTGTTCATTCCTTTGCTATTCTTCCTTTGCTATTCCTTATCTTGCTCCTCCTGCCATTCCAATTCCTCCTTTTCCTGTTTATTCCTTTCCTATTCTTCCTTTGCTATTCCTTATCTTGCTCATCCTGCCATTCCAATTCCTCCTTTTCCTGTTTATTCCTTTGCAATTCTTCCTTTGCTATTCCTTATCTTGCTCATCCTGCCATTCCAATTCCTCCTTTTCCTGTTTATTCCCTTGCTATTCTTTCTTTGCTATTCCTTATCTTGCTTCTCCTGCCATTCCAATTCCACCTTTTCCTCTTTATTCCTTTGCTATTCCTCCTTTCCTCATTCCACCTCTTTCTACTAATTCATTTGCTATTCCTTATCTTGCTCATCCTGCCATTCCAATTCCTCCTTTTCCTCTTTATTCCTTTGCTATTCTTCCTTTGCTATTCCTTATCTTGCTCATCCTGCCATTCCAATTCCTCCTTTTCCTGTTTATTCCTTTGCTATTCTTCCTTTGCTATTCCTTATCTTGCTCCTCCTGCCATTCAAATTCCTCCTTTTCCTGTTTCTTCCTTTGCTATTCTTCCTTTGCTATTCCTTATCTTGCTCATCCTGCCATTCCAATTCCTCCTTTTCCTGTTTATTCCTTTGCTATTCTTCCTTTGCTATTCCTTATCTTGCTCCTCCTGCCATTCAAATTCCTCCTTTTCCTGTTTCTTC
This sequence comes from Bimastos eiseni, assembly GCA_959347315.1. Classification (NCBI taxonomy): domain Eukaryota; kingdom Metazoa; phylum Annelida; class Clitellata; order Crassiclitellata; family Lumbricidae; genus Bimastos; species Bimastos eiseni. The sequence continues at coordinate 19,218,731 of OY365822.1, forward strand.
CTTTGCTATTCTTCCTTTGCTATTCCTTATCTTGCTCATCCTGCCATTCCAATTCCTCCTTTTCCTCTTTATTCCTTTGCTATTCTTCCTTTCCTATTTCTTATCTTGCTCATCCTGCCATTCCAATTCCTCCTTTTCCTGTTTATTCCTTTGCTATTCTTCCTTTGCTATTCCTTATCTTGCTCATCCTGCCATTCCAATTCCTCCTTTTCCTGTTTATTCCTTTTCTATTCCTCCTTTTATTATCCTTCCTCTTTCTATTCCTTCTCTTCCTGTTCCTCCTCTTACTGCACCTTCTATATTCCAGTTCCTTTTTTTCATTTCCGTTCCTCCTTCTTTTTTCTGGCTTTAAGACTGTCCTGTTTGACCGTGGTTGGGCTGGAGCGTTTCTGAGTAGAACACCTAGAATGGGCGCTATATAAAACTGCTGTAATAATATTAATAATAATAATAATAATAATAATAATAATAATAATAATTCTGAGCATTTATAAAGCGCCCCTTCAGGACCGTATACTAAGGAGCGCTCCATATTCCTTTCCCAATTCATTCATACCCCATTCCTCTTTGTCCTAAATTCACCCTTCTCCTAGTCGACCTCTCGCTTCTCCTACGATCCCTCTTCATTCTTTTCCTACTCATTAGTCTCCCATTCCTCCTCCTCCTTTAGCTATTTCTCTCTTTCCACTCCTCCTCCTCCTGCCTCCACTCTTCCACTTGCATCCTCTCCTCCTTATCTCATTTATGCACGAGTTATCAAACAGCGTCGTCACGAATAATTAGCAGATTCGAATAATGTGTTAGACTAGCAACAGAAGATAGCATGCAAATGGACTGGAATAGAATGGAACCCAATAGAATAAAAAAAGAACATGTTAGAATATTACATGATATTGACTACACTATGATTTTTGGACAAACAGTTTGAATTTACGCCATGCCATTCAAGGTCACCTTACAAGGAACGTATGCGCAGGCAATCAGTCAATCAATCAATCAATCGATCGATCCATCGATCAATCAATCAAATAATCAATCAACTAATCAATCAAGAAATCTACTCATAGACTCTCTTTCTGTAGATCGTAAGGCGTGGGATATGCTTTTGACCTCACAGGCTCCTCACTGGTTAATTTAATCTCATGTTCCACTAAGTCTGTTCGTCCTGGCACATCTGAGAATATGTCACTGTATTCTTCCAATAACCTCACTAGCTGTTCTTTTGCCCTGTCTCTAATTGTGGACAAATCTCTACATCCTTGTATGTTTCCTTTTGAACATTATTATACAGTTCCAACAACTCATCTTCTTCACTAGGGCATCCATCGTTGACTACTGTTACCACAGTCTGGATGTATTCTGACTTGTCTTTCTCAATTTCAACCTCATCACGCTCATGATACTGCTTTAGCATGTTTATATGATAGGTTTTGACTTTGTCAGGACTAACGTCTATTCTGTAGTAGTATTCTCCCACTCTGTCTCTCACATAGTAAGGACCAGTCCAGTGAAACATCATTTTATTTGTTTTGATGGGAAGAAACAAAAGTACCTTCTCACCTATCTCTATCTTCCTATACTTTGCCTTCTTGTTATAGTAGACCTCATTTTTGATCTGTATCTTTCCAATCTCTTCCTTTGCAATCTTACATGTGGACTCAATTTTCTCTTGTAATTCCAGCATGTAATTATATGCATCTCTTACTTCACTCTCTATTTCTCCCTTGGTCCACAACTCCTTCAATATCCTCATCGGTCTCCTTGTGCTCCTCCCATACACCAACTCAAATGGGGTAAAACCATGTCCATCGTACACACTATCTCTTAAGGCAAAAAGCAATGGCGCTAGATACCTATCCCATTCTTTAGGCTGCTCGACTATGAGTTTCTTGAGGGTATTCTTTATCGTCTGGTTCAGACGTTCTATCGCACCACAACCAATTGCGTGATATGGAGCAGCCAGTGTATGCCTAATTTGTAACAACTTATTCACTTCTCTCATCAATTCAGAAGTGAATTGGCTACCTCTATCCGTATGAATTCTCTGTGGAATTCCCATCCGGCTATAGAACTCAAACAGCTTATCTGCTATCTCTTCGGCACTGATTCCTTTGAGAGGAATCGCATCGGGAAATCTCGTTGCCATGTCCACTATCGTCAAGATAAATCTATGCCCCCTACTTGATCGAGGTTCTATGGCGCCACACAAATCCATGGATAAGAATTGAAAGGGAATATCCACCAATGGTAGATGTCCAAGCGGTGCCTTCATTACTCTCATTTTGCCTATGGCCCTCTGACATACATCGCAACTAAACACGTATCTCTTTATTTCGTCATGCATTCCAGGCCAGTAAAATGCATCACTAATCTTTACCTGCGTGCGCTTAACCCCTTGATGTGAAGATAATAGCGCTTCATGAGCAACTATCATCACTTTCCGTCTAAGCATCTTAGGCACCACTAGCTGCAACTTCACAGCATCACCTAAATTTTCTTTGTATCGCCTATACAGTATGTCATTCTTAATGATAAATAGGGATTTACATGCGTTTTGATCACTATCATCCACATCAAGGTGTGCGCGTTCCCAACACTTTTTCAGAGTGACATCGTCACGTTGAAGTTTCCTAACTTCTTCAGGTAAAACTTCCAACTCTGGTAATTTGTTTCCTTTTAATGGCTTTGCATAACAATCCTTTGTTTGATTTGTTTTCGCACGCGTGTCGCAAGCAGCTATCATATGATCTACTCTTCCCTCTTTTTCTTCCGTGTTAACTTGTTTCTGGCCATCTTCTTCCACCAGAACTCTTTCTTCTTTGCTCACTCTCTCACTTATTAATACACTACCACAAAGTAGAGCTTCTGTGGTTAATGGGTCTGCTTTTGCATCCATTCTCTGATATAATGACGGACTCATAATTAATCCCATCACCAGGTCCTTCATAACTACCGCTTCAATTACTCCGGAAAAATCTCTACTTTCCACTTGTATCACTGCAGTAGGATATCGGTCACGAGTACCATTAGCAAACAAGCACGTCTTGTATTTGCCCGTATATTGGCAAGAAGCCACTAAATCGCTCCTCACAGCCACACAGCTTGACCCACTATCCTTTAGTCCTTTTGTCGCCATGCCATTAACCTTGACATCACAGGTATATTCTTCTAACTCCTTTCTATAGCTTCCACTCTCCCTGTGTTGTTGCAACTCACAAAACGATACTATCGCTTCATCTCTGTTCACTTCTTCTGGTTCTGTTTCACACAGCACAGCTATCCTATTACCCCTGTCAGTTTTGTTCTCTCCCATCTTCCACTTATGATCTTCTCTCCTTCCTTGGAAGTTCCACCCCGTTTTAAATTGATTCTTGTAATTTCCATCTTTATATTCTCCACTTCTATCAGACTCAGTCAAATTCCTATTCTTGTATTTATTCTCCGAATCTCTCTGACTGTCTCTTGAATTATTGTCGGTTTTCTTACTGTTTGTGCTCTCTCTGCGTTCATCAATCTCTTGGGCCTCAATATAGTTCTGGGCCTGTTCCACCATCTCATCCAGGCTCAGTTTCCCTTTTAATTTAAGTTGAACACGTAACTCATTCGTTAATTTTAAGAAAAACTGGTCCCTGATGACCAATGATTCTATTCCCTCATAATCGTTCTCAAATCCAGCCATCTTGAGCCACTGCTGGAAGTATCGCCTCAAACGATCCACGTATTGTTTCATAGTTTCACCTGTCTCTCTTTCCGCTGTCTTAAATTTGGTTCTATATCCACCTTCCGTCAGCTTGAATCTCCTCAATAATTTTTCCTTTAACCTTGGATAGTCTTCTGAGTCCCTGACTGGCATACGACTATGTACTTCCAAGGCTTTTCCATCTAGGAATCTGGCTAATGTAATAGCCCACATGTTCTCAGAAACCTCATATGATGTGCACATCCGTTCGTACCGATTAAGATACGAATCCAAACAATCTATACCTTCCCGAAACACTGGTAACTTAATGTGCTTAGCACTTGTACTAGCAACATTGCTCCTCTGACTTTCCTGACTGATTCTTCTCTCCTCATGACGCGTATCTTCAAATTGTTCCCTCATCTGAAGTTCTCTTAATCTTATTTCTTTCTCGTCAGCCATCTGAATTAATTTAATCCGTTCGGCACTCTCCATTTTTAACCTCTTGTCATCAGCCTTCCGTCTTTCTCTCTCATCCTCTGCTTTTAATCTCTCAGTTTCAACAGTTGCCTTCTGCTTCTCAACTTCAGAGTTAAGTTCTGCTATCCTGAAGCGTTCTTTTCTTTCCTCTGCCCTTTCATTTCTTTCCATGGTATGTGTCTCCAAAACAAAGGTTTTTAAATCTTGATCCACATATCCTAACTCTCTTCCTACCCTCGTAATTCGATCAATTGCCGTATCCATCGTGGAAAACAATCAGCGCTATATAAATCTCTATATACACAAAATTCACTAACGTCACTCGTGACGTATCTATTGAATAATTAATCAGTTATACTCTCGTCCCACAATGCAATGCAATGTAATATCTCTATCTAGCTCGTGTTTCTTTAAGTCTAGAGTTGTCCTTCTGCTAATAAATAATAGTAATTAATTTAGCAGATGTTTATCCCACAGACGAGCAGCCCAATTTCAGGTGTAACGATTCATATACACATTTCAACATACTCTGCCTTGGTTTGGCCATTACGCCTCTTCATATACATATTCATGAGTTCAATTGAGTATTAATTAATCAATAACTACTGCAAACTTTCATCGTCAATTATATTGCAAAAACAGTCAAAATCAGCAAAATATTTAAATAGAATTCTAAGATATAAATTGATTATGAACTAATCTAACTTATGACTACCTAGCCAGCCTAGATTAGCTAATAGCGCTTCTTAGGTCAGATATCTACCTCCCACGGGAATGGAGCAGATCTGCAGTGGATTTCTGTAGTGTTCATTTGGATTCTTTCTTTGTATAAATTCTGTCGATTGCTTCTTCTCGGATGATTGTTGCCTCTAGCCTCTTCACCTCAAAAAAATCTGTGCTGTCCTCCACTCGCACTCGTCACGTCCGAATGATGAATCGGACTTATTCTGATACTTGCGTAGCCTCGATTCCGTTGACAAGTATGTCAGAAGAGACACACTATAGAAGCTGATATTAGTTTATCAGTCCAACTATATTAACGTGAAAAGAGTTTCTGCATTCCACCGCACATGACCGATAGTTCGAGAATGAAAATAACTCCTGATTACACACGGAGAATACATCCATCATTACTCGACGATCACAGTACTGTTCGCCACTACAACATTCGCACCCCTCAGCAGTTCTAGACGAACCAGGGTCAAATAACTATCCAACTCCAAAACTTCTTTGAGAGTTCGCAACTTGAGAATTACGTGTTGACTTTTTCTCAGCACCAGACACACTGAACATTTTATTGCAAACTCACGCAGCCCGGATGACGCATTTTCGCCGTACAGTCCCCAGCAGACGACCGATGGCCAAAATGAGACCTTTTAACATTGCCTCCTGAATGTCAAATTGCCAACAACCAGTTCTCCCCAACAACACTGTTACTAAGGACTTAATTTAATCTTATAGCGCCTTTACTTTATATTTATAGGCTGGCATTAATTAACTCTGAATTAATTCAAACTAATTAACATTGATTGCATATTATAATGTTAATAATACATAAGAAATGTGGGTTTTAATAGGAACATCGGGGTTAGGGTTAATTGTATGCCTCTCCTAAGTCTTTTAAAAGAACAATTCTCAAATGCGATTTCCTCTTATTCGGTTGTACCTGGAGAGGCGCTATAGAAATACAATGTAATACAAAACAATATAATATCAGGGCCGCCGAGAGAAATTCCGGATCCCTGGGCAGAACAGTTACGGGCAGCTAAACAACGTGTGTCATTGGGATTTTGGGAAAATAAAAAATGCTGTTATAAAAGTACGGGTACTTATATATATATATATATATATATATATAACTATGATAAATTTAAAAGTATTTTGACCTTCTCTTTCTGCATGAATTTCTTGAACAACTTTCATGCGTGCTTCGTCAAAGTCATTTTGAGAATCTGCTGAAAGATGAAGGTGTTAACAAATTTCTTGACATTGTTTGACTTTATAAACATGTACTTCTAGTACTGGATCATACTAGATTGACGGCAGAATAATTCCAAGAATTTCCGTTATTTTGGTCCTAAATACTTTCTGAAGACCCTCTGAAGACAAGTCCACTTTTGCGCCTAAATAAACCACTGTTCAAATTCTTTTGAGTAATTCGCTGCAGTACTTCACTATTGCAGCAATTTCCGTATCATCATGAGATTCTATATCCTTTACTCTGAGTAATCTTCTTTATGAATCTCGCCATTGTATATAAAAACTGTCATGACCGTCGCTTTCTCGTGAGGTGGTACTTTATAGTATAGCTAACGGTTTCTATCTTTTGTGTATAATTATAGACTCTATTGGTCAAGGTGGCAGAATGCCTTTCTACATTCTCATAAGTTCAGAAGTTTCATCAATTTGATTTATACTGTCATATTTTTAGAATCATGATTTATTACCACTAATTTAATTTTCGTTCATTTTGTTATGTTCCTGTGTGCTCGATTCTTTAGAGCCAATCAAGGTAGATGTGATTAAGGGCTCCGATTTGTCTTTTCGAAATTCTAAATTGAAATACCATGACTTCTCAAATGAGCTTGCTTAATCTTTTCGTTCATGTTTTCAATGTGTGTGTTTGTATTCCATCGTTACAAATGAAATAACATCAATTGTAAACTTCATAGTTAAAAGCAGATGCATAATTTGTCAGAAGAAAGTCCATGTTTTAGACAAAAGTGGGTGCATTCCACGGCAAAAAGATAAGTACTCAAGGTAATATTTAGATGGTTGGAGTTTGAACTGATTCCTTATTTAACGGCCTAGTTAAGTGCTAGCAAAATTACATTTTAAAACGAATAAGTAAAAGACTATATAAAAAATTGAATTTTTTATTTAATAAGTTAATTGCGGGTCCGGACCGGGCCCTCCAAACATTGTCGGGCCCCATGGCATTTGCCCCCAGCTCCCCTTTCGGCGGGCCTGTATAATACAACACAATACAATACGATACTCAAAATTATATAATTCCATGTATTAACGACATTATATATTTATTAATAATTACAAGCACTACAGTATAATGAGTAAAAAATTTACATAGTTTGACGCTATACAAACACCACGCATGTGTACAGAACGCATAAAATAAAGCGTAATTAGATATAAATTAGACTCAACATAGAAACAATGCTATTAATAGTCTCACTTGTCTAACTGCTTCCTATCTGACGAACGAGTTATCCCTCGTCCCTTCTGCCGCTCTCGCTCTCTCGTCCACCTGTGGCTGCTCCGAAAGCAACCCGCCGCAAACGCCGCTCTTGGCCGTTGCGTCAAACGCCCGCCGCCGCCGGCTCTTCCACCTTCAGCTCACCGTCCCTCATTCGTTGCATAAATTTCCCTATCGATTGCCTGTAGGCTTCTCGTCACTTTGTCGCTAATTTCGTCAAGATGGCCGCCGCCGCCTGCGCATGCGCACTACTGAATCGCCTTCATCCGGCGCCGAAGAAGAGGCAATCTGCATCGGGCGTGGTAAGTTTCAGCTCTGAGTTTCTCTTAGGCTGAGTACATTTATTCAATTCACTGACGAACACTGCGTTAAAACGGCAAATGAGTTGTCCAGTGTTGTATGCAAGACCCTAAACTTCAAGACCAAGACGAGACCGAGACAGTGAGGTACCGAGACCGAGACAGTGAGGTACCGAGACCGAGACGCTAGGTTCAAGACAGTTTGAGACAGTAAAAGACAAGTGATCCTATATAAAAGGCTGTAAAATACTAATTTATCAGTTTTCGGGAATAAGGCTCATTTGTAATTTCTATTTGAAACCGAATTACAGTGTATATCGTATCAATTCCAAGAAACAGTTTTTATATTGCCGAGTTTATCTTTTTCGATATTTCTTATTCGGCCTATCTTCTGAATAGTGTAAAGAAAACACGTCTGAAATCTTCTAGACGATTTTAAACAAGCATATTCGATATCAAATACCAAACGAAATTATAAATTTGCGCATATCCTACTCAGCCTGAGAAACTCGAAGTTGTTTCGGTTATGGTGGTTTTACATCAATGACAAACTAATAGCCAATAGCTATTGTTTGTAAATAGGCCTAACTACAAATTGCGTAAACGCAAACTTCACGATTTCAGGTTCATTCTCAGACATTTTTCCACTTTAAGACAATTGAATTGATTTCAGTATCATGTGACTGGCGCGTTAACCAGAATTGCCGTTTCTCGTAAATTCCGGTTTCAGTTTCTAGCCCAAAATTGTAAGACAGTTAACGCGAAACTTATCAAGACTGCTTGTTCGAGACAGAACAAGACTTTCACTTCAAGACAGTCTCTAAAAATTCGAGACACTACCTCGAGACCGAGACAGCAGGCTTCCGAGACCGAGACACTAAAAAACTGTCTAGAGACCGAGACACTGTCTCGCGACCATACAACTCTGGGGTTGTCTAGAGCAGTGGTTCTTAAACTTTCTGACGCCAGGGACCACCAATGACTTTTTAATAATTGCTGCTCGACCACTTACACCAAACGTAAGAGCACGTTGATGTATTTAGTGAAGTCTCAGTGGACAAAACGAGCGCCGAAGGCGCGAATACCCCCACACGACAAGGGAATCTGGGGGAGCGACGCGTTGCAAGCTTTCCCAGTTTGATATCATAATTCTTTGATGAAATGTAATAAGACTAAAATTGTTAATATCATTTGATGTTGTGATTATGTGAGTATAATGAAAAAATAAAAAAGTTATTTAACTGGACATGATTGCTAACAAACATTTAGTAGGCTGTACCATTGTAACAACAACTAAGAATTTTTAAAAATAATGAAAGTTTTAAATTGTTCATGTAAAAAATAATAAAACATTTATTGATTTTACAAACTACACGAAAAACCAATAAATTTATCATAAAATTCAAAACTAAACAGTAGCTGTAATCGTAATTAATGAGACGTTTGTAATTAAGCAAATCAATTATGTCAGTCTCAGCGATTCGCAAGAAACTACGTACGAACATTCAAACGATTCCTGTTTTTGGTTTTTGTCATTGAAGAAAATCCAGTTTCACATTTGTAGGTTGAAGCAAAGGAGTGGAAGATGTCAGGCTAATTCCGATAGTTCAGGATATTCAGGACGACACTGATCCAAAACGCATGCAACGATTCACTTTGTTCAAAAATTACTTTCAAACCATTATCATTTGCTAAGTTTATCATCAAGATTTGTGTTAAGTTGATTGTCTTCACGAACGATAAATGGATTTCTTACTCACTATTTTCCAGCGCGAAGACTTTCCTCGTCATGAAAGAATTCTTTTTACTTAGCTAACAGAGTTGTCAAGTGATTCTTTACCGTAACAGTCAGAGATTTATTCTCAAAGATTTAACAATTAATAATCTTGTAGTACTACACAATTTGCATCAATAAATAAAAATATTTAATCTTGTTGTACAATTCGTCATCGCTCATCTTCCAAAGATTATTGGAATTAAAATTAAACAAAGATAAAACATTACCAATAAATTTATCTGTTCACAGTGGCCACAATGCCAGACGACGCTTGTGCCTTTGACGAGTTTATGTCGTATTCACATGCTTTAGTTTTTAATTTAGATTATGTTATGTTGTTAAATTAATGAAAAAATGAAATTAATGTTAAATTCATGTTAAAGAAGTGTAAAGATAATATGTTTTACCAAACCTCGATAGAGCCTACCTGACCACACATTTTAGTCAAAATATTCCCGCACCTTATAATTATATATATATATATATATCTGTATATGTACAGAGGCGGCGATCTCGTTTCAGAGGTGGGGAACACCCAATGAGAGGGGTAAGAAATGTGGGTGGACAAAAGTATAACGTGTTCGCTATCTGTAAAAGGTGAGAGACTTGTCCCCTCGACACCCGGAATGCCCTCCTAGTATGTATGGCGTTAGCTAATATGTCATCAATCCTACCATATCATATATACCATGCCACATTTTCATCGTCATCAATTTTATAACTCTTTATATAGTTGAGTCACGACCGGGATTATATACATGTAGAGGTCACTTTTGGTCTGTTGCGAAACGTTCTCCACCCGGTGCAGTCGTCCGCTGTCCCGCGCAGTCGCAGAAGGAGCTCCTCCGACGTATCATGGAGATAAATCTGGAATCAGGATTTAGATGAGATTAGGACGTTGGACGTCTTTCCGCGGGCGGAGATGTAAGGGTTTGATGACCGACAGTTCTCAGGGTGGTTGGGAGAGGGTGGGTCGAGGGAGAGGGAATGGGTTGGGTAGAGTTGGAGAGAGGGGGTTAACTGAAGTGCTATCCACAGAAGACGTATCGACTGATCTCTGGATGTCTTTGGAGACATCACTGGCTCTGTCTCTGTCTCTTTTTCTCTCTTTCTTTCCTCCTTTCATTCTCTCTCTCTTTCTCTCTCTGTCTCTGTCTCTCTCTGCCCGTCTGCCTCTGTCTTTCTGTCTGTCTGTCTGTCTCTCTATCTATCTATCTATCTATCTATCTATCTATCTATCTATCTATCTATCTATCTATCTATCTATCTGTCTATCTGTCTATCTGTCTGTCTATCTATCTATCTATCTATCTATCTATCTATCTATCTATCTATCTATCTATCTATCTATCTATCTATCTATCTATCTATCTATCTATCTATCTATCTATCTATGTATCTATCTATCTATCTATCTATCTATCTATCTATCTATCTATCTATGTATCTATCTATCTATCTGTTTATCTATCAATCGATCAATCAATCAATTAATAAATCTGTATATCAATCTGTCTGTCTGTCTGTCTGTCTATATATACATAGTTACGTATCTATCTATCTAGCCATCCACCCAACCGTACACCCAACCATTAATGCAGCCATCCATCCATTCACTGACCTAATACGTTATATAATTATATATTCGGCCACCGTAGTTAACAGTCGATCGCAAAGGCGGCATTTCCGTTCTGTTAAGAGCCTCAGCGCAAAGCTTCAGACTGAATCGTTTCCATGGTGATGACAGGCGTCATGGAGACGACGTCGTTAATTGTTCACCAGATGGCGAGAGTGCATTCGCAAGATGGCCAATTGGTCACGTGGGCGGCCCAACGCCTGTGCGACTTACTCAGCGGAAGAAAGAAATATGCTTCTGCGGAGCATCCGAGTGCTTAGTGGTGTGATCGACACCTTGGTTGCACTCTGTAATCCAAAGCAATAGGAGATATTAAACCATGCCATGCCTGACTGTCTGTCTGCTGGTCTTCCTGCCCTTTTGTTGCATGCCTATCTGTCAGTCTGCTTACCAGCTTGTCCGTGTGTTCACCTGTCATTATTTTCCTACGTCTATTGATCCGGCGTCCGGCCGACCCTCCGTTTCATTCATTCATTCATTCACTCGTTCATTCATTCATTCATTCATTCATTCGGTCGATCGGACGGTCGGTTGGCCAGTCATTGCCTGCCTGCCTGCCTGCCCGCTCGCCTGCCTGCCTGCCTGTGTTGGGCCATTGGTTACAATCGTAATCGTAGACTTCTAGTAACCTAAATGATTCTACAAGCTTTGTGCTGGGCATCAGCCAATTCCGTAAATTAATTCACTAGTTCATTGAATTATTCGCTAGTTCACTAAATACCTCGTTCAGTAATTAATCCATCAATTCGTTAATTGAATAGTTAATGAATCCAAACTCAGTCGTCGAAACACACATGCTTCCCCGAATTGTTAATTAATTCGCTTCAATGCATCATACTAATTTATTAACCTATTTACCAGTAACTGTTCATCTATTCATTCTTTCATTAGTTAATTAATTCAAACCGTCTGGCTCAATTTCCTCAATTTAAAAATCACTCTGGTCTACGTTGAAATATGAGAAAAGCTTCTTGTGAGACGGCAGGAAAATTTCGGGATCATTCGGCAGATGGCTGTGCGTCGCTCAATAATGATCTCGCCCGCAATAACCTACGTCTGTTATTGTCTATTTGGAGACGACGACTTCCCTCCTTTCTTTGATATCTGGGCCATGGGATCGGTCATCCCCTCCATCGTCTACGCCACGCAGACTCCCTCCCAGTATTTATCGGCGTTCTCTACAGGTGCTTCGTTGACTCAATCCCAGTCATGGATAGACCAACAATGGCTGGCTCTAATCGAAAAACTCCTCTTCCCCTCCCCTTGAACTCCTCAAGCCAAATCGCGCTGACAATATTGATCGTTTTCTTTTGGAGTGTCTGGCATCCTAGACACGGTTCAGACGTGCTGCTAATAAATCGATTCTGTTCAGTTTTAATTAAGTAATTTATCGTTAAGATTTGTCAAATTTACAATAAGAGAATAAATTCGACGAAGAGAAGTCTGAATTTGAAAATTAGCGCGAAATTCTGAATACGAGAAATGCCAGAAACATTCTGGCATAAGAACTCTATGCTAACATTCGTCGTCGTCGTTTTTGGTCAATCGAGGGCGTGCCGACGCCTAAGTCAACAGCGGCGTTTACATTGATTGCCCAGGTACTACACACGCTAGTTGAGTTACGAGGCGCTGCGAGTTACGGAGTGCGATGAAGTTACGAAAACAGCAACAATAAACTGGATTATTAATTGATTTCCATGGAAAATAGCGAAATATGCAAATCTAAGAAATTCTACTCTGAAAAGCTCTCGGCGAAATGGATTGGGGAAAATTTGAAGGACTCAAAGTTTAAGTTTTCTGCGACTTGTCGTCTGCGTATAGTAGGGTCGTATTTGTTTTATTTTCATGATTTTGTGGCATCGAGTGATTTTGTGGCATTTTCGGGGCATTTATGGCGTAATCTGATAGCTGAGTAGGGACGAATTTGTCTGCAGCGTGGAAGAATGCCGTTTGCGAAGCGGATTATAGGGGAGGCTAGCCGTGATAGACCCCCGTTGAGAAAAAGTGGCGATTCTACAGCTCCAACATGTGAAGTCTTTTTTCAAACTGATGCCTGGATTTTCTTTCGTCAGTTGGAGAGCCTCGTATATCAGGCGGATGATCTGTTCAGCGAATTGTACACAGAATGTAGTGGCCTTGTGGGAAGAACTCGGAAGGTCAGGGACCGGGTTAAGGCCTTGACGGAAGTGGTTCTTCAACTGAACGCCAAAGAAGCTACTGTTCGTAAGTACACAGAAATCAAGTAACTAAACATGAAGAGTTTAAACACTGTTTGAAATGACTTTGGAATTCATTATATATCTTAGGCAGATGATAATATAGGGATGTTACATGATTTCAAAAATTAAACATAGAGACTTCTTGGATCTATAGCTAGATATAGCTTTTTAAATGTGTGAATGTAACAAGATATTTGTTTAGTACATTTCTGGAATGATTGTTAATTTACATATTGATGACCAGCCAGATATTTCTAAAATGCCTTTGTAGGAATGTCAGCAACGTAAATTCCCAGATGTGCCAACATTAACTCATGTGCACACATTTTTGCATGACTTTATTACAGATTCTGTAACTAAGATAGGTCATATTTTTCCAGTATATAAAACTTGATTGACTCTTACGCATATATGTAATAAAGGGTAATATGTATGCAACCACAATTTCGGTGTATAAGATATTATTAAAAGTTTTTCACAATCATAATAGGCTAAATTCTATAATAAATATTTAATACATATTTATATATACCATTATACATACATTCATACAAACAGTTAATTATATTGTTTAGCTAATTTATGGTTAGATCATCATTATGTAGATAGTGGGTTGACATGGAGTTGAGTAGGTAAAACCTATGATTTGTTATGAGCATGTTACAGTTGATTGCATGGATGCATCTATAGCACAGGGTATAGGCTCTATAAAAATTATGTAGAGTAAGTGCAGGGTTATACCACATAATTCTATGACAGATATTGTTTTATGGTCTTAATGTCTTTAATATCTAGTAAAAAGTAGAATGCAGACACACACACAAACACTCACACACGCACACACACACACACACACACACACACACACACACACACATATATATATAATATATATATATATATATATTGTTATCTGCATGTATACATTAATGTGTATTTTATGATGACTGTCTTCTCGCATGTAGATGTAAATGTGAGATATACGTCGTCTAGCCACGTGTATAAGCCTTCATTGAGGCTTGTTCAGATTCTTAGTAGTTTTAGTCTACAGACACTGAGTGATAACAAAGAGCATTCGTCTCACCCTCCTCCCATATCCAGGCTTGGTACTGGCTCTACCACAGTAGGAATAGTAATTAGGGTTGCTATAGATTCCTAACAAACCATGAATTTAAGTGAGTAGTTTAGTGTTGCTGTTGATCTTATGGTCCTGGAGAGTGATTGTGTTTACACGACAATGAGGAGTGGAAGAAGAGGAGTGGAAGAAGAGGAGTGGAAGAAGAGGAGTGGAAGAAGAGGAGTGGAAGAAGAAGCAATGGGAAAGTGGAATGAGTTCTGTTCCGTTTTACCTGCAATCTTGGATTGAATAGGAGAAATACTACGAAATCCGGGTGAATTGAAGTTGTTCCAATAACCTTTGACCCTCAATTAAGAGCGAATGTATGCTTGGCCATTGTAATATTTGTTTTGTTCTGAATGAATTAATGCTGCGTTTTATGAGTCGAAGTCGATGAGAGAGAGTTCGTGTGTCAAGCTGTGTCCAGGTTCGTTGCTAACTTGCTGTGTTAAACGGCTTCTTGTGGCTAGCAGGACCTTTGTCGGAGTAGTTGCAGTTTAATGACACTGTTTGATAACAAAGAACATTGGCGTCGCACTCCTCTTTATCCAGACTTCGGACTGGCACTGTAGGAATGCGAACAGTGACGGAGGTGTCCTTATCTAACCAATGGTAGCTGAAATTGCCTCTGGGTCTTGTTGTGGCACCCGCGGGAAGGTATGCCAAGGACAACATTAGTTTGTACTGCGAGACTCGCTTTCCATAACCATAAAGAGAATAAAGAACAGAACATTGTTATAATACAGTGTCATTAAACTGCAACTAGTGCATACGGTATGATTACCAGGAAGTAGTAAAAGGTTTCCTACCACATAATACAATACAATAAATATGTTGGTACGTTGCGTAACAATAAAATTTAATACTATGCATTGAAATACAATACAGACATATACTAATTGTTTGGGTGTATATACGTCTGGTTATGTAGTGCACTATCATAATCATTGTTACTACAATGATGATGACGATAGAATATAATGATGATCCCCAATTGCCCATCATTCTAATGAAAATGATGATCGTGTTGAGTGTGTTGATTTTTTAAAGACACCGTTCCATATCGAGGAAGACGATTTGGTGTCGCCCTCCTCCTTTCTCCAGGCTTGGGACTGGCACTGTCAAAGTCCAAACAGTGGCGGAGTTGTGTTGATTACTAAGGATGGAGGGACCTGCGTATTGGTTCCATTAAGCACACCGTAGTTTCCGATGTATATTAGTGCCTAGAATTGACCACCTATTATTACCTTTATTACGCCAGAAGGTACTACAAGCGGTGGCGCACCTGCAACCTCTGGTCTCGTATGGTCCCATTGTCTGTTTAGGCCATTCCAATAATGTGCCCAATATTGTTCAATTACCCACAAGATCTTTGTTGCCCTGTTCACCCCTTATGTTTGTCTGGGTCTGTGTGAAACCTGCCCTGACCGTGAAAGACATGAGGCTTCCTTATGGTGACTGGAGATTCTGTAAAACGCTGTCATTCATCTAAGACTTGCCTGTGACCCTGTCTTAATCACTTTGGGAACACCTGGGATTTACAGGGCTGAAGATTGCACCAACAGAGAGGCCTTTGTTGTCGGAGAGAGACGGACGTCGTTTGGAGCCACGCAACGTCCCCCACTCCAAGGGGTGACGATGCTTGGGCCGTATGTCACCCTTTGTCTTGTACATGAGGCGAGTGAATAAGGAAGTTCGTTGTCGTATGTGTTTCGAATATTATGCTATATAAGATAACAAAATAATTTTCGTTTAATTTAAATTTTAAAACCGACAAACTGCAGTATGATTACAATTATAGTATGAGCGAATGACGACAGGTTATTACAGAAAATCGAATTTAACTGTCGACAGCCCTGCAAGGCTACCTTGCTTTATCCAAAATGATCGGAGTTGCCCTCCTTCTGAACCCAGGCTTGGGACTGGCACTACCAGATTATCGACAATGATGGAGTTCACTGTATATAGTCAGTGACAGTTTTCAGTGTCTTGACCGGGTTCGTTTACACCAACTTCGCCTTAGCCACAATGTGTGCGGCTCAGGTGATCGGTTAGTTACTGTTTAACGTCGCTGTTGCGTGACTAAGTCGATTGGCGTCGCTCTCCTCCTATCAGCACACTTGGCACTAGCACTGTCAGAGTACACGCATAAAGTTCTAATTAACAGCGTCAGTATAACTGCGCAATTAGCGTCACCCTCATCCCTTATCGAGGCCTGGGACTGGCACTGTCAGAGTGAGAACAGTGACAGAGTTTGAATTCTAATTTTGATTATCGTGCTATTTTTAGCACCCAACGCTGCCCGCCTAGCCAATGGGAGTCGTGTTTTCCCGCAGTAGCTCGTAATCGAACCAGACCCTATAGGCGCCGCAGCTCAATTCAAAATTCGTCTCGTCAGTGTTGTCTGTCTTTGAAGGTCACGGGGTCGTCGATTCGACTGTGGGAACGATCTCACCTGTATTACTCCTACCTAGACAGGTAGAGACGCGTCGCTATGACGACGGCATGCACTCGAAGAGCCGAGGATGTCCTACATCCGTGTATCTTGTGCCGCCTTTGTACCCAGGGCTAAGTGTCGATTGGATAGAAGAAGATCGGGTTCATAAGTAAGAGTTGCTTGGCTGGGGGCAGATCGGGTTCAGACTAGCTATATAGGAAAACGCGACTAGTTAAGATTTCTAAATTGCCAAATCATTCACTCGCATTTGGCAATTGGATTTATGTGTTTTAATAGCTTTGTGTCTGCTAATATTCGGTCATTCGGCTGCTATGCAAAACCGGGGACGAAGGAACGGACATTTACCCCTCGGACGACACTGACGAGACGTATTGCTCCCCGAACAATTGTCCCCCCTCCAGGACATTTGCCCCCCGGAAAATTGCCCCATATGTATATATGCATGTATGTACGTGGGCATGTATGTACGTATGTATGCATGCATATGTATACATACATGCATGTACGTAGGCCTATGTGTGTATGTATATATGCACGCATACTGCTTATGCCTATGCACACGTACTTACTTGCGTACGTATGCACGCACAATACATACATACGTAGGGACGCACGTGCGTACATACAGACATGACACAACACGTATGTATTATATATGCATGCTTTCCCAGGGACACAAATCTGGACTCTTCCCGAAAGCCTGCAGGCAGCCTACTGTAATAGTTCCTATCGTCAAACTCTCTCTTCCTCTCTGTATGTCTTTCTTTCTCTGTTTCTGTCTGTATGTCTTTCTGCCTGTCTCTGTCTCTGTCTGTCACTGTCTGTCTCTATGTCTCTGTCTGTCTGTCTCTCTCTCTCTCTCTCTCCCAAAAACGCTAAAACCATTTGCAAAATTAGTTTAAAGTAACGCACGCACGATAGCCAAGCGCCATCGACTGTAATGTAACAGCTGGTTACTTATCGTTATACACTGGTGCCAAACGAACGCGGCGCCTGATAAATGACCCACGACCCTACACGTCAAAACATATCCTCGTCAGAAGTCAAGAGCTAAGAATGACACTGATATGGACACAGCGTAATTAAGCTTGTCAAATCACTCTCAAGATCCATATATATTACTCATATTATAAATATATATACGTGTATATATATATATATATATATGACTTGATATGTATATATGTATATATAAGTGCCTATGCACCTTAGAACACGAGAGCCCTTGAGATGTTGAAACAGTAATCTATCATTCTTCTTCCTCGAATGCCATTTCCCAGCGGAGCCAATAAACCAATTATGCCGGGGTGCCCACTTGCCCCTCTCCTACCCCGCCATCGTCGCGCATAGGGCATTCGCTGTTCTGGCAGTTCAACTTCTCCCGCCGCCGACCATTAATCTGCAATTAAGGTGTCCTTGTGACACTGGACTCTACGGATGATGGGCATGGACTTCTAGTTTATTAGCAATTGAACCAATACTGAACTAAAAGCCGTTAACTGTACATATTTACATATTTACTAGGAGGAACACCTCCACTGCTAGCATTCAAGCAGTGCCAGTCCCAAGACCTGATAAAAGACTGGAACGATGATAATGATCTTTGTTATCACACTGTGTCGTTAAACTGCAACTCCTCCTACTATTTTTCACTGTTTTCTTTATTGTCGTACAATTGGCCTTAACAACCACGAGGTGTCGTTAAACAACCAATGATGTATACAGAGTTCGTCTTAGATACCTTTATAACGCTGGACTCTTACGCTATAAATTCAGATAAAACGTTCATTATCGGCAGTCCCTATCCAGAAGATTTTGTATGACTGCGGAACTAAGGCTACAGATTGAGATATAATATAACTAGAAAACAATGTAAGACGTTTCTGCCAACGATATCAATTCAGAGAATACTTATTGATGAGGGTCGTGGTTGAGCCGTTGAGCGGTTGCCTTTTAACTCGGGGATTATGGGTTCGATCCTTCGTCCACCCCTGAGACGGTTGCTGTGTAGGGACCTTGAGCAAGTTAATCATTCACAGCTGATTGATATTTCATTTCTTGACAAAGAGAGTAATGACTTCATTAATCACTGATCACAACAATAAGTAGCAGACATTTAGCAATAATAAAAATAATGATAATTACAGTGCATAATATGCTTTGACGATGATTAAGAGAAGTCAACAACGTGAAGTGTGTGTCAGACAGTCAGGCAGACATACAGAGACAGACAGAGATCGAGACAGAGACACACACATAGAGATAGAAGCTGAGGGAGAGAGATAAAGAGACTCACACAGACAGACAGACAGACAGAGGAGACAGACAGACAGAGGAGGTAGCTTGTTTCTTGTCTGTTTACTATTGAACAGAAACCCTCGAGGTTAGACATCGGATTTCAAATACTTCACAACGATGACGCGTAGGGTGTCTGGTGGGGCGGAAGGGGTGCGGCGTGGGTGGCATTCGTTCGTGGTGGGTACGAGTAAAGTGTCTTCGGCGGTCAGTTGCGGTCAGTTGCCTGCCCGACGTTTATTGCGTTCCTACAATAGGTCCAAATCTCCTTTTGAAATACAAGCCACAGCTGGCTAGCGGCGCAGCTGGACTCTCTCGCTGTCAATATGTTAGCCTTGGCGACTGTTACTCACCCCCACCCAGTTCGTTGCATTCGTGCCAGCCAGCTACGGATGGGGAGGTTACCGGGTTCAGAGGGGTCAAATGCCCCAGAGGGAACAACAGTTTGGAGTCAGCTGTTGGAGAAAGTTGGTTGACGGGTAAAAATTTCGCCACTTGCCCTCCTTTTGCGGTGCCAGTCCCAAGTATCTTTGTGAAGGAGGAGGAGGAGGGCGACGCTACTGCCTTTACTTTGTCAATTGCCTTGTTAAATAATAACAAAGCCAAATGAACCTGATCTTTCTAAGCTAATGGGTGTAGGACAAAACCCCCTCTGACACAACCCCTCTGACAAAAACCCTTCTGACATAATCCACCTGTTTTAGACAGGACATTACCCCTCCCCCCTCCGGACAACCCCATCCTCTTGCCCTAACTAGCTTCTGCAATTAGAAACCATACCATAATGACTGACACTACTAATAAAGTCTGCACAACATTACAAGTAACACTCAGTACGACTATTAGTCTAACTCAGGGGCGTCCAGATAGGGAACGGGGTTTTTTTAGTCTTAGGGGGGATATCTTGACTACCCGTTCACGACCCAAACTAAGAGCTTCTCATTCAACCACCTCAAAGTTGGTGTCGGCTTTTGGGTAGCGCGGTGGCCGATTGGTTAGAGCGATCGGTAGGTAACGCGGTTCGATCCTCGTCCGAGGCAGTTAATGTGTAGGGACCTTGAGCAAGTCCTTTGCGCAAACTAATTACTTAGAAATATTGCTGTAATTGCGCTGTGTGTTGTGCACTTCTGAACTAATGTTAACGAGGGCGATATCATTTTACAGTTGTATTGTATTGTATCGTGTCTTATGGTTGGTGTGCAGTGTCTGTCTTGTCTCTCAGTGGAAATGCCTGGGCCTCAGATCCTCACCGGGGTAAATTTGCACCAGAGTTTCTACCCTTACTGCACCCCATTACCAAACTCAGCTATAAAGAGTATACGCTGAATAGTGGAAATGTTGGCGGTAAGCGAACTGTCCACCCGTTCTCATATGCCGAGGCCTGGAAAATGAAGGAAGTTGCCAATGAGGGCACGAGGGACAAGCTAGTAGTTACAGTTTAGCGACATGTGATAACAAAGATTATTAGTGACGCCCTCCTCCTTTATCCAGGCTTGGGACGGGCCCTGCCAGAGTGTAAACAGTGGAGAGTATTTGTGTCTCGCTATTCAATTCAGATGTGTTGTTTAACTTGTTTTCCAGCTGAGGGAGACCTTTCGACGCCGGTTGATTCCTCCGTCCAACACCGCACCACCTACGGCTACGAATGTCGCCTCTTCACTCCGTCCAATCGACCGGACTGCGTTGAACGTCTACACCGGTCGTGTGACGTCAATCCGGTCCACGTCATACGTCAGTGCAACCACTTCCGGTTCGATGGAAAGAGCGCGTCGGCCATCTTTTCTATGAATCCGACGCTTGCTACCAGCAGTACCAGCTTCGAAGTACTACAGGTATTTGAATAAGTACTATAGGTATTTGGTTAAGTACTATAGGTATTTGGTTAAGTACTATAGGTATTTGGTTGGATACTACAGGTATTTGAATAAGTAGTATAGGTATTTGGTTAAGTACTACAGACATTCTAATTGAGGACATAACATCACTTGGACTGACAATAAAGGCCTCAACGGACATTACAAATAACCAACGATGATGGAGTTAATTTTTTCGTACCCATCTCCGACAGCTTGCGTCAGGTACTGATGATCATGATGATGAATGGTAAAACTTGGAACATAGCTATTAGGGCAGCAGGTGTTGGGTACGAGGCATTCAACGGAACGTAATCGTACATGACAATGCCATACAATAGTGCCATCTACCAGCAATACACTCTGATCTAATTGAACATACAAGAAACACGTTGAGGCCTGCTCCGGGTGCGCTCAGAGCCGCTCGAGGGTTCAGTATCAGTCGAATTAAAAATGCTCGGTCGTGGTAGAAGTACTCAGAGCCAAAATTCCCCAAAGTACTTTGAAGAGAGTGTGCAACATTTAATAAATGTCTCACACTTTTGTGAGCTGAATGCGATGATAGTTAAATCAAGATCATATCAAAAATCTATTAGTTCTGATAACCCAAGATAAGTCCCTTGTCTCAAGACAAATAAAGAGAGGTGTCAGTCAAGGAACTAAAGTTTCTGGAGTAAGGTAGGCCGCAGCCCGTTAGGAGACTCCATTATCGTAGTTTCATTATAAAATTTGTGCACTAAATTTTTGTATTCCACAGCCCGTATGGGCGCCAGGGCTGCGAACATGTTGGTTATTTGTTTTTTTTGGTTTTCTACAACAACAAAAAGTTCTTAAAAATGGCAATTTTTGGTTTTTGTTTTAAATTTTTTTAATTAAATTTACTAATATTACTATTATATTACTAATTGTGTGTTATTCAGTCCGAAATCAAGCTAAATTAATTATAAAAACTAGTTGGAGCTCCGAGCGAGCCGATGCGTTTAAGGAATGAGTCGCCTATTTTAACGACCGTGTGAGACTTGTCTCGTTCTGTAAACGACATATAAAAACCCTCGGGGCTTTTGCGGTATTCACACGAGAATGGCGACAACAATCGCTGTCAAAGCGTTCACCTAAAACATTCCGCCGCTGTGTAACAACATTCAAGACAATAATTGCCTCTCTCTCTGTCACGCGTACAAAGGTGTCGCTGTCGCGCGACAGGTGACGGTAGAGAGCAATGGCAGTGTCGTATTTCGTTATAGTCAAGCTTCCGGCTCTGAAAGTATCTATCATTGTGATTTTCAATTCTTATGTCCAACCGATGTATGTAAAACTGTCCCGGAATGCAACGTGTTTATATCGCCGTGTGCATACAGAAAGGCAACGATGATGGTGGTGGTGATGGTAATTGGAAATTTATATAGCGCCAGGTCCTCAAGAGAGTCTCCTCAGTGGAGCTTCCGACCTGACTGGATGAAACCTTGATCGAAGACAATGGTCTTAAAGTGTATGAGGGAAAGAGGGAAAGGGAGGCTCAGGTCTCCATTGTTACTTGTTAGGCAGATTGTCAATGATAGAAATATCAATAATAATAACGACAATAATAATTATAATAATAAATAATAATAATGAAAGAATGTTGATTTAATGTTGCACTAATATAATAATATGATAATAATGATGATACAATAATGCTAATATAAAAATAAAAAAATAATATTAATATGTTGATGATAATAATAATAATACTAATAATAATAATAACAATAATATTAATAATTATATTATAATAATATAATAATAATATAATAATGATGAAAATAATTAAATTATAAACAACAATAATGATAATAAAACACTAAGAATGATCATGCTTCTCCAGGTAGTTTCTTATAGCCTGTGGAATTATGCTTACCTTGATCGAAAAACAAATATAGTAATAACGACTTATCTAACACTGAATGATGAATACGATGATGATAACGACAACGATGATAATGGAATTTACTTTTGTAAACCGTTGATGATGATGATGATGACGACGACGACGATGATGACGACGGTGATTATGATAAAATTTATTGTATTGTGATGTAGTCATTATTATTGCAATTAGTAACATCTATGATACTTGTCTGATGTTTAAGGTTAATGGGGTCATTTCCCTCTGGGGTCATCATTCCTGGACTCCTGAGGGGCCACTTATAACCATCAGTCTTTAATTCTGTCCTCCCTCCGGGGTTCGGCCCCTCCCTTTGAAGTGCTGGGGTCGTTGGGCCTTTGTCTGTGATCCGCGACGTTTAATGTTGTTCGCGGATGACTCGAGTTCAATGAATTGGAAGCATCCCTTGGAGGAAATTACCAGAAGGTTAGGATAGGATAGAGTAGGATATAGTAGGGTAGGAGGAGCAGGAATGGATTACTAAAGGTGAGATAGATTATAGTAGGCTAGAGAATGATTGCGTATGTTATGATGGTGCCTGATAATGTGGAGGAGGTGAGGATTGGGTAGGGTAGATTAGGGTAGTATAGAGTAGTATTGGGTAGGGTGGGATAGAACAAGATGAGGTCAGATGGATTAGGATAGAATAGAACTGGTGTTCAGGGCTGAGGAATTGAGTTCGATTCCCGTACGATCCGTATCCCATGTAAGATTGATTAGTCCTTCTTTCGCTGGGTGGCTGCGTTGGTTATATCAATGTGTAGCCTATTACGTAATGAACGCCTTGCATGGCTGCCGACAGCTGAATTCTACTCATGTAGGCCTAATAACTTAGCATCGTTCGTTGATTCGGTAGTATAATTTGTACTTGTTATAAGACTGTGCTTTGTCAGTTGGAAATTAAATGAAAAACTGTTAATTATGCTATATGTGGCAATTAAAGCAAAAAATTATAAATTATATTATTGTGTTAATACGAAAAATAACAAATTATATTATAAATGTGACGATTAATTGTGATTCCAGCCTCACAGAACGTCCATTGCCCAGCGAATCACAAAGCCATTGAGGGAACCCCAGTGTGCAGAACGCCAGGAGGCACCGACCTCATCGGAGAGGGTCACCACCGAAGAGGGCAGATCGGCCGAAGGTGACCGAATTCGACTCCTGTCCCAGTCACAACCGATTCTTCTCATCCCAGTGGACGTCTCTGGCTCCACCTACCGGCAGATCAGCGAGCGAAGGAGGACGAGGAGCCAATCCCAGCGGGATCTCGGAACTCCGACGAGCAGGGCTTCCGTAAAGGGGTTTTCGAGAAGACGCAGGAGTGGCACCGGTTCTGCTTATTCTGTGGTGGGTACCACGGCCTCGGAACCAAGCGAAGAGTTCGGATTTGGTCTACGCCTCTGTGAGGAGCTATGGATGCAAAGCCCTTCAAAAGACAGATGGCAGAGTGCGAGGGTGCGCGCTCAGGAGGAGACGGACTCCAGGCCAACAAGACGGAAGCTACGTCTGCTCAAGCAGAGGAACAAGACAAAGAAGCAGGAAGAGTTATCGGGGTTCTGTTCGTGGAGGAAGTCGCTCTGCTCCATGTTCCGGCCTTCTTCCAAGGAGGACTTCGATGACCTCTGGATCGAGGGCAGACCAGAAACCAGGGAACCGGTGGATGAACCTCTTTCGTTCACGAGGTCCCAGTCTCTTCCGCGCTCCTTCCGATCGGCTGTTCGAAAGGGTGCCCTCGTCGGTGCAAGGTCTCTGACCGCAATGAGAGCATTCGACAACCCCACAGACCCCGATGCTTCCTATCCCCGACCGAACTCTTCCAGGACTCTCCCAAATACTCACTGGACGGAGAAACCGTCTTCAGAGAGGATTCCATCCAGTTTCTCCGGAAGTCTAAACCGGTCAAGGTCGCTGTGGATGTCGCAGAGGTCAAGGTCCCTCGAACGGGGTGCGATCGAGGTCATTCCTCCGGAAGGTTCTGCCGTGGTGTCACATCAGGGTGGTTCGAAGACTGGCGCCTGCAGGGAAGTCATCGTCCATCTTCCGGAGCAGCCATGGACGAAACCTTTTGCGACCGTAAAACTTCGAACGCAAAGTACCAAGGTCGAAGTGGAAGGATACCAGACTTCTTCCGGTTAGTCAAGGGTTCAAAATTGATCATCAACACAACTAGAACTTGTTTATAAAATCGTTAACAAATTTACATAATGCGATTGCTTTCCCGATCTATTGTCAGCGACCAGTAAACTAGATATTTGGTTGATGGTGGGGTGTTGACGTGCGAATTATTTCTGTCGTCACCCTATCGATCGACCCTCCTAATTTTTTTAGGCTTGGGACTGGCACAGGTGTGACCCTGTGGCGGAGTTATTCGCGTGAGAGACAGAGACAGAGAGAGAAAGACAGAGACAGAGAGAGAGAGACAGAGACAGACAGAGAGAGATGCACAGACAGACAGACAGAGAGAGGAGGCAGGGCAGATGCTATGGTAGGTTTCATTTGAGTTCTGGAAGATAGGATGATGGAGGATCTGGGATGATAACGTAATCGTAAAGTACAGTAAGATTCAACGAAATGAGGATTTGTTGCGTAAGTTAAGTAACGCCTACAACGCTTGGACTAACACCATGGACATGACAAATGACCTAGGACAATGGAGATCATTTATTCGTAACCATCGCAGCTAAGGAAATAAGGCATAAGGAAATTATGATGATGTAGGCTTTCTACTTTATAATGTTTAGCTTATCACGTACGTTGACACAGACACACATTGACATGTAAATACATA
Source organism: Bimastos eiseni (assembly GCA_959347315.1). Classification (NCBI taxonomy): domain Eukaryota; kingdom Metazoa; phylum Annelida; class Clitellata; order Crassiclitellata; family Lumbricidae; genus Bimastos; species Bimastos eiseni. The sequence continues at coordinate 19,244,476 of OY365822.1, forward strand.
TATGTACATACACACGTTATTATACTTACATATTCATTTGATTGAATGCCTTCTACAGGGAACTGGAGTGTCGACAGTGCCTGCCATTCGATGCATTCCGATCAGGTAACCGTGCTGCCACTGCCACCTGGTGTTGGGAGTGGCAGAAAGGCTCGCCATTCGCTTGACAAGGACTCAGCTATCTCCGATCTCAACCAGTCAGATAGGTTCGTCTTTGCTTCATTTACTATGTATGTTTGGCGTTCTGCCGCCCGAGCACCTGCCTAGCTCTCGGACGGTGTCGACTCCTGCTTGCTGACACGTCTGGAGTCGCCCGAGTTACTTTCTTATCAAATCTCAATGCCAAATGGTTACTCTCTTTATCTACCAGGGTGATCACTCTCACCAGGCAAGATAAAGGATGGGCCTCTTCTCTAAGAAAGGTAGCACTGCTGAAATTAGTCACGAGGTCTGACTCTGCCTATTCCGGGGTCGCCGGATGGACAACGTTCTGAGGATGGCCGTACTCAAAACAGGGTTCGTAATCATACCGGCAAGAGTCTTTCTTGCCTTGTCTACCCTCCAAGCTAATAGCATCTTCTTCTTCTCTACCTGATGTCGTACAATTCAGCATCTTGTGACTCTGAAACTATCGCCAATAAGGGACACCAAACGTTCTCATAAGTTATGAAGTTCAAATAAACTTGAGACAAGTCCCTAAGTCATATCGGTAGCTAAATTCAACGTTTTGTACTCCTATACATTACTGTTCGCAACTTTCTAAACTCTGTCGTCCTAGACACTACCAGTCTCACAGCTCTTCGTCATATCATGCTAGACACTTAGCTATCACGCCTTCTGCTCAACACGTATCTCTCGATCTATTTCCGTGTATGGCATAACGGCCTCACACGTATATTTTATCATGCACAATTGACGGAGCAAGTTCCCGTCCTTTTTGTTGGCAGTTACCCACCAATACTGACATAATCTGCTTCGATAAAAATGACACTGGCATGGTATTCACGGACTCTGATAGTGAAGGTCTTCTGTCTATAACCTTCGCTATCTACACACAGATCTTCGATCCGACCTACGCACGAGGGGGTCCGACCTCGCACTTCAGTCAGTTCTCGGAGCTGTGTGTGACGACAAGTAAACATGTATTCACCTAGGTACCCTACTACCCAAACGTATCGTATCGATCAATTCGATCAGACACACAAGTTGATACACTTTTGGAAAACGGGAAGAGTATCTATGACCAACGTAGGTAGCCAACAGTAATATTTACGTATCGATCAATTTTTGGTCTGCTTATTATCTTTAACCTGGGTTTCCGACTGCACAGACTTTCACGTGCCTCTTGGTCCATTATCCGACTGCCCAGACTTTCACGTCTGCGTTCATCTGTTTCATACTTGGGTATCGGACGACAAGGGACAATCCAGACTTTCACGTGCCTCTTTATCCATATCCGTGTGTGGCATACCGGCCTCACACGCATAAGTTATCATGTACACGATTGACCGTCCTCTGCGTTGGCAGTTGTCCGCCAACACCGTAATATATTCTGAGACTTCGAAAAAACGAGAGGAGTAACTATGACCAACGTAGGTAACAAGCAAGAGTATTTATCGAAAGACCGTAAAGCCATCAAGAAGAGTTATTTGAGTTGTAACCTGAAGGTATGAATCGGCACCAGTGTTTTTTCGTGTTTGTAACGTGCTCTTCTAACGTGGTCACCCTCCACGTGATTTTCCAGCGGGTCTTACGGGAATTTCCCGATATTTCTATCGAACGACCACCCAAACTCATTCACGGTCTGTATCACTCTCGGCCACCGGGGCCTCTCTGACTATATGCGATCGCTAATCCTGGGACTTACCCAGTCTGTATCTATCACGGTCACCCGAACTTTCTCGGTCTCGGTCACACGAACTTCCAAGTGTCCGACAACTCAAGTGCTGCTGGAAACCTGCGTGAGTAACTATGACCACGTAAGGTAGCCAAGTACATATACTAACGTAACCGTACAGGGAAAAGAATATGCGGAAACATCCGCAATTAATGAGGTCTTCGGCACCAGTCACGACCGTTTCTTGTAATCGTCCAACGCACCATTGGGATCGCCTTCCCATATTTATCGATCGTATCAACTGGGGAACATTCCCCTGTATTTAAATCGAACGCATCTACTGGGGAACATTCCCCGTATGTGCCAACGCTCCATGGGCAGCTCTCTCGGTCTGTACGGTTGCTACTCCGGGAATCTACCCGGCTTGTATCTCTTGTGGCCACCAGAACTTCTACGATTGCGACCACCCGAATTTTCTCGATCTCGGTCACTCGAATTTTCACGTCTCCGACAACCTGCTGGAAACCTGCAGGAGTAGCTATGATCGAACTAGGCAGCCAACAAGTATTTTTCTCGGCCTGCTTTCATTTGTTATATACTTTAGTAACCGATCACCCAGACTATCACATGTCTGTAGCTCTCATGGACTGCGTTTATTCCTCCCATCGTAGGATTATTTATGTACTCGTCACCTAGAGCTCTGACCAACGATAATGCACCAACTCTCGCAAACTTCGTCTCTCAGACGCGATTCTCTCACAGGCACCTGAGGTAAGTGTCACCACGTTACCTCTATGTTTCACAAGGACCTGTATTATTATAATCACTTTCTCTGAAACAATTGTACTCTGTCTCTTATACACCAGAACGAACCATGGACAGATCTTTCGAGTAAGTTCCCGAAAAGATTATGTAGTTAGATCTACAAGAAGAAATTCTGCGGCTAGTCCCGCAAGTAGAAGCCTCGCGGGGAAACCGCGAGTCAAGATATTGCAACTAGACACACAAGTGAATAGATTTCTGGAAACCGGGAGGAGTAACTGTGACCAACATAGGTAGCCACAAGATATATTTATATAATATATTTATCGAAAGACCGTAAGGAGACATACTGCGGGGACACCGCAAGTACATGTATTAAGTTTAGTAATTCAAGTAATGATACGCGGGAAACCGCGAAAAAGACATTGCGATCAGACACGCAAATCAACAGATTGCTGGTAAACGGCGAGAGTAAGTATGATCAAGTTAGCCAAGTATAGAGATATACGGAAAACCGTGAAGAGCAAAGAATATGCGAAGGCGCCCGCAAGTCATCAGGTATCAGGCACCAAAGGGAACTTTCCCTGTATCGATCGCACTAATGGGGTCACCCTCCCCGTATTTATTGAACGTATTTATGTTTCCCAGTATGTGTCAAAGGCTTCACCGGTAGGTCTCTCGGTCTGTTTTAATGGCTTCACGGGGCCGCCCTCCCCGTATTTTAACCAACGTGTTCACTAGGGAATTCTTCCCGTATATTGTCTCAACGGCCGCCGAGGTCTCTCTCGATATAGCGTTCGGTTGCTCGGGGCTTTACCCGATCTCTATTTTCACGGCCACCGATGGATCACCATCTTCCCCGTATTCCCGTACAGAACTGTCATTCATTCATTTATTTCTCTAGATCGGGTCTCTACGCACTCTCGAACGGCACCCCGACCTGTGAACATTTCTCACGATCGGTCTTTTTCTGTCAGTCAGCCTGTTGACTTCTACGATCAGGGCACGGTCCGTCTTGCGATCGCCGGTAGAGGGGCCCACCCCAACAGATCAGCGAAAAGCAGCACCGGCCGGACCGCGTGACCGGCCCTCACTAGAGGTCGTATTTATATGGCAACACTCAACGATCCCTGGAGCGGTACGAGAACCACTCTACGTATGAAGCAGTACGAACCACTGCTCCACATATATAGCGATATACCGTATGTCAGGCTATGCTCAAGCCAATTCATGCGTCTGCACGCTATGCACTAAATTAAAAACCGCCGATCGGTCTTCCCGCCTATAACTACAGTGTAAGAAAATACACGTTAAATTAAGAGCTATGGCGAGCCGATAATTTAAATATATCATCCATTCGAGTCTTGTGGCCTGTCCGCCACATATGTAAGCATGAATACACGTATTATAATTATTGCATAATTTATGTTAGGGATGATAGTGTGTCCATTTCCTGCAGAGTGCCGATTATTACGAGTGAGTAGTGCCGAGTCCGAGTATCGAATACTTTAAAGTCTCAGTCACTTGATTTTTAGTTTGGCAGTTTTGTGAAATTTTGGTCGTGTCTCAGTTTACACTAGGAAGGTGAAAAATGATTTTTGTTTTGCAAGCTGACTTTTATTAATACTTAGATCTATTATTTGTCCGAATATGAGCAATTCCGAGTACTACGATACTCAAGTATCCAAGCTGAGTTTCAGTTCATGCCTAAACTTATCTCACCTTGGTTGAAAATATAACTTAAACTCTGACACAAAGAAAATTATGCTAATTTTCAGGCTGTCAACATCGTCCATGCATCTAGTCTTGGCTCAGTCATCTACCAGTCATCTCGAGTTACCATGTTCCGAGTCATCTTCAACTCGTTCCGTCGCTCGCTCCAGACGGAGGCGACCCAACTCCTCCGTGACACGAGTCGCGGCGGACGAATTCTGGCCACTCGACGACAAGACGTCACTCTACTCCCTCGACCAAGATGGCTTTTACACTTCCATGCATGCAGACAGCGGCCTCTCAAGAAGCAGTCACACACTGACGCCTGGTGACGGAATGGAAAGCGTCAGCGATCGCACGGAGAGCGTGTCATCCTGGGATGGAAAGATCGTGGATTGCGAGGACGACGACGACTCGAAGACTGTTATATTTGACGACTGGATACCATCGACCGCGAAACGAAAACCCGTTTCAGAAGAGGGTGAAACGGGTTTTGTGCTGGAGGGAGAAGGGATTACTTCCGCTAAGGGTGGTTCTAGGGTTTCCCACGATGCAGTACGATGTTCAGAAGTCTTGTTGAAACCGTTTGAATCAGACTATAATAAGAAATCTGTTGGATTTCCATCGTTTTGTAGCATCACTCGAGATTCGAGTGAAGCGGACGACACATCGTTTCGTGGTTCCCTTGAAAATGATGCTTTATCTTCTTTGCTACCTACTAGACTGTCTTTCGGGAACTCACAGGACACGTTAGACACGGCTGATGTTTCTCCGACGGTGGGTGTTGATGATCCCAAAAAATCTGGCGACATCGTCGATTTTTATCTGCCGTCGTGTGGCGGGAAGTTGGAAAACTCTAGTGATGCATTGAATGAGAAATGTGAAAACCTCATCACCAAACCGAAGTATCGGCAAATGTCAGAATCTGCGCTGGAATTCGAAAATCCGGAGGGATCCGCAGTTTGGCTTCTTTCTCCGGTTTCTAACACACTTAACAGTGTCAAAGGCATCCTAAAATCTAAGAAGAAAAGGCCATTTCTCAATTCAAAATCTATCAATTTCGGTCCTATTACATCCTTGGACGAAATTTTGAATGCCAAGTCAGCTCCACTGATGATGGGCAGTTCGGATGATGTCAAGTCTGTCACAAGTTACGGAATTCCGGTTTTCTCCGGTTCTTCGTTTCTGGGCAAAGACGTTCGAGGAGAGAAGAGATTGAAGAAGGATCGTGGAAACAAGGAATCCGAGGAAGCCGAGACAAAGCCTTCGAACAATGATGTTGGTGTTCTTCCATTGAAATACAAGCCGGTCATTGTGGTCAAGCCAAAACAGCGGGTCGTAGAGGGCGATGTCACCGCATCCAAAGTACATTCCAGCAACAAGGTAATGACTGGATACGGTTGCCTCGGTAGAGACGCCATTAGCTCATGCGCTGGAACTGCAACTGTGGATGGGCGCATGGCCATTCAGAATTTGACTCCAGCAAAGAAAACTAATCTCACACCGGTAAGCGCAAAGCTTGTGATAACGTCGCCTGTTGTTGAACGCACAGCATATATAGAAAACCCTCACAAGAGATCACTGTGTGTGCCGCTGACACCTCAGGTCCTTCAACAGTACTCAGGGTACAACGACACGGAAAGCTGGTACAACACGCTGCCAAGAAAGTCTTCGGTACGAAAGAAGATTGCCATTTCAGGAGGTGATTATCGAACTTTGCTCAGTACTCGGTCACCGAACTCCGATTCGCTCGTCAGACCCAATAAAAATGAGACTCATGTGGTGAGAAAGCCAGCATCTGGGCAAGAAAATGACTTGGTGAGTCCTACTCTGAATGAAGTTGGAAGCACAGACTGTTTTGCGATGAATTTCACAGACTCTGGAACAATTAAGAGGGTTCCAGCATTGACCAGAGTCGTGACTGCAATCCCTAAGTTACCAACAACACAGACTGCCACACAACAAAACGTATCAGTAGATCTGAGGGCTTCAGATTCTGGTATCTCTACGCATCGTCGATCACGTCCGAACGCAAATGCGCCCTCAAAAACCAGCCATGCGTCGCTGGATTGTAACTCTATGATATCCCATCCTGAAGATGGTTCCTTTCATTCCAGAGATATACTGACGAATGGGGTTTCTTGGAATTCTGCGTCTCCTGTCATTAAAAACAGTAACAAGCAAAATGCTCTGGAAATCTGTCTTTCAGATAGTGCAGCTCAAGAGCAAGCAAGATCAATCTCTAGTCAGGCCGATGAACAGCCAGAGGCATTTGATAGCGTTTCTTCACTGTCTAGACATGTCTCTCAGAATTCTAAAAACCAAACTGTTGAACAACCAGAGGCATCTGATAACGTTTCTGTACCATCTAGATGCACGAGTGGTGAAAAAAACCAAGTTTACGAAGAGGAGCAACGAAATAACCACGATGTACGCCTACGAACGTTTAGCTCGTCGAGCAGTGACAGTTCCCCAGATGTTGTGACCTCCTGTGATGCCAGCTTCACCATATCGTCCACAAGATTCGCCAGATCACAAGAGAGCATTTCATCGATTCTTTCAGCCTCTGAGCAGAACCATGTTGCGAAGGTTGCTTTTCTCTCCTCACAGTCCAACGACATTCAAAATGTCAGGACCTCATTGGAGACACACGACCCGTTTTCGAGATACGCTTTTGGAAAATCCGACCCAAAGTCAACTAGTCTTTCATCAACCAACCCTATGACCATCGAAACACAAGCCGATGCCGGTGACGCCGGGTCGAGTTCAAGCTTGATGCAACGTCCGAGTACCTCGGTCGAGTCTAGTCTTGCTCAAGGCTCGGCAACCCAGAAGCAGAGTTTTGAGTCCGACTCGAGCGAATTGGGAAGCTCCATCTCAGAAAGTCCCACAAATTCTCCAGATTCAGACATCGCCCGGCTACCGTCCTCCACGGCCTTTCCAGGTCTGGGACTGCTTTCTGGATGTGTAAGTCAGCCGTCCGCTTCTCCAGATGTCATTCCACTGATCGCAAGGTCAGAATGCAGCTCACTGGCTAAAAGTAAGGTGGCTCTAGCAAGCCAGAATGTGAGAGCAAAACAGACAGCTGTGTGATTGCGACTTTAGCTGTGTGATTGCGACTTCAGCTGTGTGATCATGCACAACTTCAGATGTGTGATCACAACTTCAGCTATGTGATCAGTGATCATTTAGTGAGCATGACTTTAGCTATGTGAGATCAGTGATCATTTAGATCAGGAATTTAGTTTAGCTCTCTGATCGCAACTTCGACTGTGTGATCATGACTTCAACTGCTGCCCTAATAGTTATGTTCCAAAGTTTTAACATTCCTCGTCATCATCATCATCTGTTTCTGACGGCATCCATCTGTGGGAGATGGGTACGAAAAAATTGACTCCATTGTCCGTGGTCATTTGTCAAGCCCACTGATACCCTCTGTGTCAGTCCGAGTGATCATGACTTCAGCTGTGTGATCAATGATCAATTTTATCAGGATTTACGATTGTTTAGTACCTCGTAATGTAGCAGATGTATTTAAACACATTTTTATAATATGAACTTTGCTCAATTTTCTTTTGAGGCAGTAATCAGCGTGGCCTTTGTTTTTAGTCAGACAATTTTGTGCTGTTTATGAAATTGTGATTAATTGTGGATATTGTTTGTAAAATTCGGAGTTTATTTTCAAGTGTGGTCTTTGGATGTTTTCATTCCCAATGCAAAATAATATGATATAAAAGTGTTGATGGCTGCTGAATATGATGATGAATGATGATGATGACGGTGGTGGAGGTGGTGGTGGTGATGATGATGATAATGATGAATGATGATGATGAAGATGGTGATGATGATGCTGGTGGTAGGTGTGGTGATGATGATGAATGATGATGAGGAGGATGGTGGTGGTGATCATGGGCGTCTATCTCCCCCTAAGTCAATGGAGCAACTCCCCAATTATGACTGACTAATATTATTTAAAGATGAATAAATTAATAATAGATTGAACCAAGTTAATAACACATTGACATTGTAGAATAGAACAGAAAGGCTTAACTGCAAATAATAAATGATTTTTAATGGTATTATTATTTAATAAAATTACCTTCCCATAATTTCTCAAAGAAATCTCTCTTCCCCTCTTTCTTGGATGGAGCACTTGCTCTTAAGGCTTCTATGGTGCAGATTGTAGACACCCACGGTGGTGAAAATGATGATGGGGGTGGTGACTAGAGTTGAAAAGACACTTGAATATTTTCCAGTCCATGGAAACGTTGCTCTCAAATGAAGTTCTTATTTATTATTACATTATAGTAATGATAGTTAAAATTACTTGTTGTTCGGAGTTCCATTCGGGTACTTAAATCATCAAAAACTAATCACTAGTTAACTTGGATAAGCGATACGCAAATATTCTCACAGAATAAATAGAACTTTTCGGTAGCTGTTCGATTTTAGGTTTTAACTTTCGCTTAAAATAATTTTCGTACTCGTGTGATATACATTATTATCGTCGCTAGGTTCGCTTCAATTTCTAGACGATTGCTAGAATACAGCTGTCTAGGGGTGCATCCAACCGAAGTTGGGACAAACGGCTGGATCATAGATTACATAATTATTTAAATTAGGCTTTGGAAATAGTAAATAAGGTGCCAATCGGCTGCAAAAATTCCGTTGCATCCTTAATGCTAGATACAGTAACTATATAAAGATAATTATAGAATTAGGCATTATTTAGGAATCATGCTACGACCTCGCTCATGCCCAGATACAAAACCACACAAGAGCGTCTTGTGTTTAGTACGCACTTAGCGAGATGACGCTACACGGTGAAATGACGTCATTATATGGTGGTGACTCTGAACATATATGCCATAAGAGAACGGATTATGTCTTCTGGTTTAAGCGTGGCGTTTACTGTTTACAAAACCTCAAGAAAGTTGCGATCTGTTTCCTCTATTTTTAAGATAGATTCGAATCGGGTCCGCTATTAAAATAAGACTCGGCGACTCACAGCCCGTGTTCGACGGTTTTGCAGATAAAAAGTAGTGTCTTTCGTTGAAATCATATAATGATTAATGTAATGTAAGCAGCGATTTTTGTAGCGCCGCCTGACGTATAGCGATGCCCTACGAGGAGTCCATACAGGGTTCAGCAAATATCTAGCCGTTTACGAAAGTAAATGTTAAATCCGGTGAGTGCAAAGATAAATTTTGGAAATTTATGAGAGAAGGTGATGAATTTGGACCAGTCTGCAAATTTAAACCAGAAAGACGACGAGACTGTTATATTTGAGAAATCAGGTTAAACCAGTAAAGTATTGTTTTATCAAAGTTCTTGTGTTGGACATTATGTGTGGTGCAACAAGGTCATTTCGTAATGCTTTTGGAACCTTATGAGAGGCTAGTTTCTTGTGACACCCACATGCATGCATTTTCTTACATATTAATATAGCACCTTTTATGAGGCGATCATTGGCTTCTCTCTTGCATCAGGTAAACAGGCAAAAAAATCAGGTAAACTGATTTTTTTACATGAAATTTTGTCACATAAATTAGCATGCTATGTCGTGTAGATAAGTAAGTTAACAGGCAAAAATTAAATTTTTATTTTAGAATGACCTGAATTTGGCTATCATTGCATCTGTTGACGTCCCCACAACCCGCTCCCCAATGGCGCGCGTGGGCCAGAGCTCCACCCTGACGAGGGCAGACGGGTTAGGGGGAGCTGGTGACCTCGCCGCGGAGAGCGACTCGGACGTGGTAATCGACTGCAGCCGTTACTCGCAGGGCTGCTTCAACTCGGTTGAACGAGAGATCGACCTCAGCCTCAACTCACAGACGCTCGTCGACTGCAAGTCCGCCATGCCTCCGTCAGAGCGTAGCTTCCAGTCGTGCTACTTTGGAAAGCGGAGCAGGGGTCTCATGAGGCTTACCGTTCAGGCTAAGATCTACAACTTCCTCGAGCGACCGACTGGGTGGAAATGCTTCATATACCACTTCACCGTGTATGTCTCCTTCTCTAACTCCACCACTGTTTGCACTCTGACAGTGCCAGTCCCAATCCTGGATAAAGGAGGAGGGCGATGCTAATGGTCTTTGTTATCACACAGTGTCGTTAGTTAACCTGCAACTACTACTACTAAGCAGTGTTGGGCACGAGACCAAAACCTCAAGACGAAGACCGAGAGGTCCAAGACCAAGACCAGGTGGTCCGAGACCGAGACCAAGACCGATGGTCCGTGACCAAGGCCAAAATCGATAAACTTTTTTCAATTTACTAAGATGCTAAAACAAAATAATATGCTTAAAACATTAATTTTATTGCTGAAGAATACTAATCTGAATTATGGTCCAGAAAACAGTTTTACCAGCCACCCAGAGATGTAATGTTTCTGTTTTGGATTTGAATATCTAACCCTGTAGGTTTATGATGGGTTCGATCCAGTCCGTAATGATCATCTTGGATTGGTTGTGAGTGTGGGGTTATGAGGGGTCCAGTTCAACATGATCAGCTTTTGATTAAAGATAGGTAGAACAAATTTACATGTGACCATCAGTGTTCCCTCTGGGCTGTGCATGCGCACACAAGAATTGAGTGTGCCCACACAAGTATTTTTTTATGAAATTATGTAAATCGAGTCTGCCTTAGTCCAAAAACTTAGGTTCCTTGGCTGATACATCCCCATATTACTCTTTAGACAAGGGACTTTCTTAGGTTATCAGAAATTATCACCATAAACTTTTGGACATGATCTAATGATTTTAATTTAACTATCATCGCATTCAGCTTGAACCTGTGCACAAAAGTGTTAACCATATATTAAATATTGCACACATAAAGTTTCTCGCACTCGCTATCTCCAACAAATTAGAGTGAACATTGATGATCAGTGACTGATCACGTGTAGGTTTTTGATTGCTTTGATCCAGTCCATTGTGATCATCGATTGTTTGGGTTGAAGATATTTGACGTGAAGTCGTGTTGATCACGTGTTTAGGTTTATGATCGATTTGATCCAATCCAGCATGATCATCTGTAGTTTGGGTTGAACATAATGTGAAATTATTTCAATCATGTGTTTTAGGTTTATGATGGTGCTCATCTGTCTCATATTCAGCGTCCTTTCAACGATCGAACAATACTCGGACTTTGCAAATGAGACACTCTTTTGGATGGTGAGTTATACGGTTTCTTACGACTTTTATCCTACCTTGTTGCCTTACCTTATTTTACCTTTAAGCTTTTACCCTATTTTACCTTTCACCTTATTTTATCTTGCCACATTTTAACTTTTACTGTGCCCTTTTTTTGCCTTTTACCTTACCATTTTTAACCTTGTTTTACCTTTGACCGTACCCTATTTTACCTTTTCCCCTATTTTATCTTTTACCTTACCCTATTTTACCTTTTACCTTACTCTGTTTTACCTGTTACCTTACCTTATTTTACCTCTTACCATGCCTTATTGTATCTTTAACTTACCTTCTTAGCTTGGGCTGTAATTTGGTATCGTGGGCAGATGTTGTTATCGATTTTCGGCCTGTGTTGGGCTGTCACAAGTCACAAGCTGTGCTAAGTGTGACATCAATGAACATCCCTGGTGTCACACTAACAGTCGACATGAAGGCCACCGTCCATGTCAACAACATACTAGCGACCTGAAGCTTGTTTTTGTCCCAAGGATTTGATGCTTGTTTTTGTCATAAAGATATGATGCCTATTTTGGTCATAAAGATATGATGCTTGTTTTTGTCATAAAGATATGATGCCTATTTTGGTCATAAAGATATGATGCTTGTTTTTGTCATAAAGATATGATGCTGGGTTTTGTGATAATATACTGGTTTTTGTGTAAGATATGATGATTGTGTATATGATGCTGGTGCTTGTAAAAAGAAATGGTGTTGGTTATTTGGGAAAAGAAGTCCTTTTCTGGCACGAGATGATGGTACTGTAAATTGTCCCATTCTTATGTGAGACTTTTCCAGAGACTGTTTCATACACTGTTGTGATATTCGGCTGGTTTTTCCGCTGTGCAGGAAATTGTGCTGGTCGTATTCTTCGGTCTCGAGTACACCGTGCGACTTTGGTCGGCCGGATGTCGGAGCAAGTACATGGGCTTCTTTGGCCGCGTGAAGTTCGCACGAAAGCCCATCTCGATTATCGGTAAGAGAAGAGTATGTGTCAAAATATGCAAATAGTCCGGGACGTTGTTCCAGGCTACGGGACCACTGCATCTAATTGAGAATTGGCGAGAAGAGAAGTTGCATTAAATTTAAGGCTTTCTTGCATGGCTATTTGATCATATCTTGGCTTATCAATTGACAATCTCAACACAGCATATATACTTTCATACATACATAATACGTACATACGTACGTACCTACATACATACATACATACATGTGATTGTTCATTCAAAATGTTAATACAGTTGATGATTTTCATTATATTTTAATAGTTGATTCTGAGTTTACCAGTGTGGCCCGGGGTTTCAAAAAACAGTCATCTCGACTACCCATGGCGTAAAAATGTTGGACAGCACTGCCATAGGGGTATGATCTGATCTAATCTGGTGGCTTCTATAGCGGCTGCCAACATGATGCTTAGGGAATTAATCGTATGTTGCCTCAAGGCTTTGTAACCTTTCTGGGAAATGAAGTCAAAATTCAATCGATTTGATCTTGTTATCTCTGTTGTGTGTTTCAATCATTTGGCGTTGTTACGGTTGCTCATTTCGCTTCCTGTTGTTTAGATCTGGTTGTCGTTGTCGCGTCGATCGTCGTTCTGTCGATCGGATCGAACGGTCAAGTGTTCGCGACGTCTGCGATACGGTTAGTGCTGTCACTTCTAGCTCGTAGATACTCCATTCAGCTTACAATGCATAAATCATATATCTGTGTTGCAGTTACTAAGCTCCTCTGTATATCAATCGAGCATCAATAATTCATAGTGCTGAAGGAATATGCTGGCCACTTGCCTTCATAAGTCGCGGCCGAGAAAATGATGTCGATAGCTCTTGATTTCAATGACTGGCGTTTCAGATTAACGCAAGAGACCTCTTTTCTTTTTTGTAGTTGCAGCTTTTGCGTAGTTCTGATTACATGTAATTTAAGGTATTATGCCTGTGTAATATTTACGTTCTGTTTGGTCTGTTGCAGAGGTGTACGCTTCTTACAGATATTACGCATGTTACACGTCGACCGACAGGGCGGCACTTGGCGTCTGCTCGGGTCGGTCGTATACATCCATCGACAGGTGATGATTACTTAGTTATTCACTCCATGGATATGTGCTTCTCTATAAATTGTGGTTTCTATGGAGATCTGTTTTTGTAGAAACTGTTGTTTCCATGGAGATCTGCTTCTATAGAAACTGTTGTTTTCATGGAGATCTGTTTTGTTGGAAACTGTTGTTTCCATTGTGATACTTCGACTTGCCTTACCTGGCCATAGCACAGCTTACCTAAAATCAGGATAATATCATATAGTCAACCTCAACATTGGTCATTTGACATTCATTATCTTCCATATTATCGTTGATCTACCCTATCAACACAACTTGACCCAGAGACTCTGAACATTCATGCCATCTGTCAGCTGTTGATGGGAATCTGTTGGTTGGTTCCATGCTTGTGCGTGGGCCCACCACTGGCGACGCTCAGCTTACTGTGAATAGTTTTTCTTACTGGTGTATTTTATTCAATCGTAATGACATTTGACATCATACAGGCCAGCGCAGAGCTCGTGAGTAGATATCTTGAAGGGACGCTATATAAATGCTCGATTACGTTATATTAGGCATACATTACAATAAGAGGCGCGGTTCATCAATATTTGTAAATGTTGGATTGATTGATATCAACTTTCATTGATTAATTCAATTTGTAATAACATTTAGCATCATTTGGGCTAGCACAGAGATCACCTCTCAGTTGATATCTTGAAGGGGCGCTATATAAATGCTTGATTACATTACATTATATATCTTGTTTTGTTTACTTATCTGATTATTACCAGAGACCCTAACTTGCATTGTCTAATCATTGCAGGAACTCATAACAACGTTATACATCGGTTTCCTTGGCCTCATCTTCTCCTCGTACTTTGTCTACCTGGCAGAAAAGGATGCCATTGGGGAGCCCGGCAAGGGCAGCTTCACGAGCTACGCGGACGCCCTTTGGTGGGGCGTGGTAAGTCCCTCCTGTTCTCTGCTACGGACGGGGCGTTTAGTCCGTCGTTGGTTTTGCGGTTTGACTGGGGTCACTGTTTTTGGGCCATTGATTATTTGAGGTTGGCTTAGAGTTACACTTTGTCCCGTTTATGCTTGGGGTAACTGTTCTGTTTTCGTTTGGGGTTTGATTGGGGTAAGTTTTATGTAAATTACCTTACCTATGTAAATTACTTTACCTGTGTAAATTACCTTACTTATGATCATAAATGTAACTTACCTTACCTGTGTAAATTAACGTACCTATGTAAATTACCTTACCTGTGTATAGTTATATACCTCACCTGTGCATGTTAGTATATCCAAATGTACCTAGGCATACCTGTTGTGTTTGTTAGATAACTGTGACGACCATTGGATATGGTGATATAGTTCCACAGACCTGGATGGGAAAGATTGTCGCCTCCTGTTTCTCGGTCTTTGCCATCTCGTTTTTTGCGCTTCCAGCAGTAAGTACCCAGTGACAACCGTTGAAAGGTGTTCACTTGGTGATTCTTTGATCGATTTGTTGATTGATTATTTGATTTGTCGATTGATTGATCTTTCTATTGATTGTTCCAATCAGTCATTTGTGTGTTGATTGATTGAGTGATTGCTGGGGATGTGGGATTAGGTGCTTTTATTTCTTCTGGTTTTCGAAGTCAGTTATGATTGATTGACTTTGGTTGATTGATCTATTGGTTGGTTGACTTTGTATGATTGTCTGTGGCTGATTGATTGACTTTGGTTGGTTGACTTTGTATGATTGTCTGTGGCTGATTGATTGACATTGGTTGGTTGACTTTGTATGATTGTCTGTGGCTGATTGATTGACTTTGGTTGATTGACTTTTGTTGATTGAGGGATGAACTTTGGTAGATTGATTTTTGACTCACTGATCTATTGAGTGATCGACTTTGATTGAGTGAATTTTCTTGATTGACTGGTTGATTGCATGATTAACTTTGGTTGATTGGGTGATTAACTTTGGTTGATCAAGTGATTAACTTTGGTTGATCAAGTGATTAACTTTGGTTGATCGAGTGATTAACTTTGGTTGATTGGATGATTAACTTTGGTTTATTGAGTGATGAACTTTGGTTGATCAAGTGATTAACTTTGGTTGATCGAGTGGTTAACTTTGGTTGATTGTGTGATTTACTTTGGTTGATTGATTTATGGACTGACTGATCTGTTGATTTGATCGACTTTGATTGATTGGCTATGATTGATTGAATGATTGACTTTAGTTTAATGATTCATTGACTGGGGATTGAATGATTTGCAGGGCATCTTGGGTTCTGGATTTGCCCTGAAAGTCCAGCAGAAGCAGAGACAGAAGCATTTCAATCGGCAAATTCCAGCAGCCGCTACTCTCATACAGGTGAGAGTACCTACTTGTTTGTTGATCTGTCTACATGTATTTCAGATAAGTTTATGTTTACAGTAAACTTCCATCAGTTATGTTTGAATTTCAGTTAAGTTTCATCTGCAGTTATTTTATGGTTGATGTTACATTCCCTTTAAATTTCCTGGTATGGTGACCTTAAACCAGTGGTGCACAACGTCCGGCCTGCGGGCCACATCCGGCCCGCGACGAGTCATCATGTGGCCCGCGATGTCCGCCAGAAGTAGCAAATATTTAAGAGCCGTTTCTGACATTACAAGATCATTGCCATCATTAGACGTCCCTAAACTAATTCTTCTCTTAAAGTTTACACTCTATAGTGGTACATATCTCTAGTTTCAGCCAGAAGAACATAGCTATCGCTGTCATCTTTCGTGTTATTTACTCTATATTTCCATCGTATTGACTGCGTGATTTATAATTAACTTCTTATTAAGCGATTTCAAATACGAAATGGCCAACAGAATATGAAAATTATGTAATAACTAGACAATTTCAGTCTCAACGAATCGCCTGACAATATAGCGTAGAATTTCATATCTGTCCACAGAGGCGTCCAGATAGGGGGGGTTTCCAAGGGCAAATGCTTCCAACTTCAGCTAGGGGGAATATTTTTTGCATCTTAGGGGGGAGTATCTTACCTTCCTGGCACTTAGAATCAGAAGTTTGCCTCTATCACTCAGAGTGGGAGTATCTTACCTTCCTGGCACTTAGAATCAGAAGTTTGCCTCTATCGCTGAGAGGGGGAGTGATGCCCCTGTCTGTCCAAAAACGTAACCAGGCAGCTTGCAGAAAAGGCAGCAAACTTTTCCTAGTACTCAAATCACGAAATGTCACCAGATTACCAATTTGAACATAGGCCTTTTGATCTCTAGTCATCTGATTCAATGCATGCTGCTTTCAGAGACAAAACTTTGATTGGTTTTTACAAATCCTAACCAGAGACAATTCCGCATATAAAAGGACAATGTTCTTTTTCACATAAGCATGTTTGGAAGCACTCATCGCTGTGAGTAGACCTCTTCACAGATGAAGCTCAACAAAAGTAGCACTCACAATCAACTGACTGACGACCACCTTGAATAAGTCTCTCAACTACATGTTCGAACATTGAGCCCAACATTACAAAGCTCGTTGCAGAGTTTCAGCCAAACCATTACACTGACATGCGCACTGTAGGCCTATTCATTTTTTCGTGGTAATATAGAAGTAGGCCTACTACGATTCCCTTTTCTTAGTATAACGTTCTGTTTTCTTTTACAAATGCACGTCATATTCATACATTTTGGCTACAGTTAATCTTACATAAGATGAATCGTGATACTTGTTACGCGGCCTTTGGCCCCCGAGTGCTCAAGAAATTGATTATTGGCCCTTGCTCGAGAAACGTTGTGCACCACTGCCTTAGACCTACAGTTACATTACGACGATGTTACAATAATATTGAATTAGTTGATACATTATATTTCCTGTAGATTTACACTCTTACAGTTACATTACGGTTTATGTTATATTTCATAAATTACAGTCATGCTGTGAATGATTTTACATTACATTTACGACATTGATGCATTTGGTTATTTTGCGACTGATGTTACATTTTCTCTTTACATATGGCAATGTTACATTCGCAGTTACATCACAGCCGATGTTACACTTACGAAGATGTTAGATTTACGGTTACATGACAGTTAATGTTACAGCCACGTTACACTTACGAAGATGTTAGATTTACAGTTACACTACAATTGAATTTCATCCACATTACACTTACGGCAATGCACAATTTGCGGCGATGTTGTTACATTTGCAGTGCCTGTGGAGATGTTACGCGGCTGAGCCGAAGTCTAACTTCCAGGCGACGTGGCGCATACACATCCAGGAACCGCACTCCCACAATCTCGTTCGGACATTTAGTCGAGTGGCGAGGAGAGCGAGCGTATCATTTGTAAAGAAACGAAGAGCTTCCAAAACAAGCTACGACTCGAACCTCACTCCAGGGGGCACCAACCACGTCAGGGACAGAACAGATGTCGACGAGGGGTCCGTCTTCCTTCCCGACCCCAAAGGTCGGTTGGGGATGGGCTAACTGTGCTCTTAATGTAATGTAATGAAGCATTTGTTATAGTGCATCTTCTAGAGGTGTACTCTGAAGCACTCTATGTGCTGGTCCAGGTGATGTTAAATGTCATTACTAACGAATGTTTTACATCAGTTAGCAAAAAAGTGCACAGTAATGTAATCGAACATTTATATAGCGCCCTTCAAGATATTTACTCATAGGTGCTCACTTTGATGGCCTAAATGATGTTCAATGTCATTAAAAATTTTGATGAACGGCACCTGTTGTAATGGAAGCCTAATGTAATGTAATCGTACATTTATATAGCGCCCCTTTAAGATATGTACTCAGAGGCGCTCTCTGCGCTGGCCTATAGGATGTTAAATGTCATTACTAATCAATATTTTACATCAGTTTGAGAGCACAGTAAGCACTGAAGGAGCTGCCAGTAATAGTTTCCAAGATCTGAGATATTTTCATTTTTCAAAATCTGAGATATTTTCATTTTCCATAATCTAAGGTATTTTTATTTTCCATGATCTGAGATATCTTCAGTTACCTTACAAAGGAATGAGATATTTTTATTTTCCAAGATCTCAGAAATTTTCATTTGATAAGATCTGAGATATTTATATTTTAGAAGATCTGAGATAATTTTGTTCCCCCAAGATCTGAGATATTTTTATTATCAATCATGTAAGATATTTTTATTTTTCAATATCTGAGATATTTCTGCCAGAGGCATACTTCTATTCAGCTGTGCTGATGGTCAGGAGCACTCCTGAGTAGTAGAAGAGGTGCTATATAAATCTTCGTAATGAATGCATGCTTCTGTCGTTGAACTGTAGGTGTGAATGATACGTCGCCAGCCCATCATCTCTCTCCTGGCGATATGTCGACATACGAGCAAGACATGGACTTTGAGGCACCATCGAGACCTCTACAGTTAGTAGTACCTCTCAATTGATTTCGATTTCTTAAAATTTCTTTTTAACTTGAAAAAATTCTTTGATGGCATCACTGAGTTAGCTTTCATGACGTCACTGTGACGTGTATTGTAGTGATGTATTGGAGTTTTCATTTAATGATGTAATAAACACATTAAGCAGACCTTATTTTGAGTCATTAGATTTGAACAAACTGATTTCTTTAATTATGTTTATTTTGTTTAATTTATCTATTTCTTTGATTTTCAATTGTCTTTTCACGTATCATATCTTTAGATTTTTATAGGTCGTCTCGCAGAATAACTATTCAGAGGCGATCTCATAACGGAAACCCCGTAGAAAAAGTATCACCTTTAAAGAGCAAGAAGCCGATGGAGAGCAGCCAGTCATTAGTTTAACCCTTAGTGATGGAGGAAGGCCTTTCCAGGCAGATGGACCCACAGCTGCAAACATCCGGTGTTGGGCCAAGTCCTTTAATTTTACTCTTTCAATTTTTGGATAATTATGATGGATAATTACAATGATGTTTGAATTGATGATGAATGTTAACAATGATGATGTCCTGAATTGAATTGATTGTGCTGTTGTTGTTGCTAGATTAAACGAGGCCCATAAGGCGGCCATTCGAGTCATTCGACGAATACGATACTTTGTCGGAAGACGAAAATTTCAGGCGAGTATTGTCTCAGTGAAAACTGACGGCGATTTATTTTTGAGATAATTATATTCAACTCTGAACCTCGTTTAATCTATTGTTTGATCTGGAGGGCCACAACAGTTATCCCCTCCCTAACCTAGTACCCTGCTACACCTTGTCTTATGCCCACTAGCTTACCTTAATATTAAATTACCTTGCCATACTTTGCCTTGTCTTACTGTACCTTACCTTGAATTACCTTACCTCACCTAACCTTACTCTCTACATTGCTTTACCATGCTCTACCTTAGCCTACCTCGACATGCAATTGCTTACCTTTCTGTACCAATACTTTAACTTTGCCTTGCCTTAATGGAACTTTTACCTCACCTTACCTTTCTTTACCTTACCTTACCTTGAATTACCTTACCTTTCTTTACCTTACCTTACCTTTATTTTGCCTTACCTTTACTTCACCTTCCCTTGGGTAACTCTTCAGTGCCTTCTTTCACCCTAAGCCTCCATTCCCTTGCCTTACCTTGTTCTGTTTTGTTTTTAGCAAGCGCGGAAGCCGTATGATGTGCGAGATGTTATCGAGCAGTATTCCCAAGGTCACCTCAACATGATGGTTCGCATCAAGGAACTGCAGCGCAGGTACCTGACCTAGTTGGCTTAGGAAATTGGGTCAGGGCATTTTGGATGGGAGAAAGGGGTATTGTTTTGGTTTGGTGTTGACTATGTTGATAATCATAAAATTGATGATGACAGTAAATGATGATTATGATGATGGATAATGACAATGATGATTGAAATGTTGACAATAGTTATGGATAATTGCAACGATGATGAATGAAATGATGATGATGAATGAAAGGATGATGATGATGATGATGATGATGATGATGATGATGATGATGATGATGATGATGATGATGATGATGATGATGATGATGATGATGATGATGATGATGATGATGATGATGATGATGATGATGATGATGATGATGACGACGACGACGACGACGACGACGACGACGACGACGACGACGACGACGACGACGACGACGACGATGATGATTGGAAAGATGGTGTGTGTTGGCAGTGATGATTCCTCAGTTGATTGGCCCATGAAATTGGGTCACGTCTTCTGTATTCATTAGCTGTACTGTGTAGTAGTGGAGCTTGATGAATGCACGATTTATGTAACATGATGTAATGTAAGCAAGCAGATTTAACAATGCTTCTGTTGAGTTGCTGTGGGAGACCGTCAATTGTGGTTATTCATAGTCATGAACAGGATTTTCGCCAAGTTCATTCCTATATATATCTATGTATCTATATATCTATATATCTATATATCTATATCATAAAACCACAACCATTGACCATCAGTTTTATCATCACAACTTTATATCCGGAGTTCTGTATAAGAACAAGAAGATTCGTCCAAAAAAAGCAAGCTGACAGTCCAGTAAGTGCCCATCCATATATTACATATGCAAAAAATGCAGTGCGTACATTTCGTGGACCCTTCCCCATGCATACGTACATTTGAGCCCCCCACCCATTGCAAAGATCAAATAGCTAGCAACATCTATAAGACATTGATTTTACCACAAGCTATTTATTTTGTTAAGCAACATATTTAACAGTTTAAATATGTTAACTGCTATGAAGAACTAAAACACTAACAAACAGTTTTAATGCTACATAAAATTGATTAAGCAGGAATATAGTCTGTGATTGGGATAACAGTTCTGATTTTCATATTCTGTATTGTGGATGTCATAAATAGATAATTATATTTGCATACATACATATTTTCGGGACACCTCCCCCTCGCTGCGTACGTAACATGTGAAAGGCCCGTAAATTAATCTGAATTTTAAGGAAACACATCAAATTTGGTCAATTAAAATTACTCTGCAGTTTGTCATCTGGGAAGTACTGTGCTAAAAGAAATGAATATCATCATCAATCACTTTTAATTCATTCCTGCATGGACTCATGTTATGTGACCTGGTCGATATTCCATGGTTAGTGTTGTGCTCAGGTGGATATGTTGTGTTTATGTGAAGGTTGGACCAGACTCTTGGTAAGCCTGGAATGTGGATGGTGAGCAACGCAAAGGATAAGCAGAAGATGACGGTAGTCGCACGTCTCTCTCGTGTCGAAATGCAGGTAGATCGAAAGAAGCTGTAGTTTCAGTTTAACAACCCTTTGTGATAACAAAGATCATTATCGTCACCCTCCTCCTTTAACCAGGCTTGGGACTGGCACTGTCAGAGTGCAAACGGTGGCAGACTTTTCTTACTTATGCAAGACTGTAGCGTTATTAGTAGTGTCAGTTTAATGACAATAGAGTTTTTGGAATAGATCACAATAGGCTCACAACAGGAAATATCATATCATGATTGGAACAATATTGTAGTTACTTTGGCGGTCATTCGCTGTTGCCGGTCCCTCCATCTGGGACTCTCTACCTCCACATGTTAGCAACTCTCTCAGCAGGAGATTGTCTTTCGCTCAAGCCTGAAAACCTACCTCTTCCAGTCTGCCTATGACGCCTAATAGTTGCCCGATTTCAATGTTCACTTTGGAAATTATTGTAGGGAGGGCATTATCAAATTTCGGTTGTATGTTTTGTGTGAAATTGCACTATAGAATAATGGTGATTGTATCTGTTAGTGATTGCAATTGTTCAGTATGGTGATCATAATTACACATTATGTTATTCCCTTCCTTGGTGGGGGTGGGCAGAAACATGGGATGCACTGGAGCCAATGACAGTGCTACATTGAGGCTCTACCAAAAGAACCACCATAGCCAAAGATCACCCACTGCAGGGCTGAATTCATGCAGATGCCAGTGGTAGAACTTAAATAGTTACTGGGTTTTACGGTTCAAACAGGCCATATGTTTTCTGACGAATTTCCACTTTTAGGTGAATAAGATGGACGCAAAGCTTGACCACGTCCTGCGACTTCTAAACGTTCTTGTTGACCGACGTCCTGCCGAAGACAACTCCCAGCCAGAAGAGGAGTTATAGCGAAACAACCTCTTTCCCAAACTTGTCGCCTTGTGGAGCGACCCGCTCGTGTGTTACGTGATTTCCTGCATCAGCAACATATCCTTGGCTACCGGTGTTCATGAACCTGCTCTTGTGAGCGACGTGTCGACTCGCCTTCTCATTCAGATACAACGAGCAAGATGGAGTTGGCCGAGGAACGGTAATCTCGTTGTTTCTCAGATCGTCCGATTTTCGGACGATATTGCGGTCGACGCTTCTGTGTTTGAAAGACTCGGCTATCATGTTATGACATCAAGAGTGCTTGCTCTGGCTTCCAGAATGTTTCTTCCGGTGGTCAGGTGACTTAGTGTATGGTGACAGTGTCGGGTGAGTGACCTTTCTTGCGAGTCGTTAGGTTCAAGGACAAGAAGACTGTCGCAGCAGATGACGCTTCTGAAAAACTGTTGAAACTTGCAGGAGTCGCAATTCTCTGATCTGTGAGTTTCCAGGTCTGACGATACTGGATGATTTTGTTTCCAAATGTGAGTATTATTGGAAACTGGGCTTTTCTAAAGTCTAATAATA
Organism: Bimastos eiseni; assembly: GCA_959347315.1. Taxonomy (NCBI): domain Eukaryota; kingdom Metazoa; phylum Annelida; class Clitellata; order Crassiclitellata; family Lumbricidae; genus Bimastos; species Bimastos eiseni. The sequence goes on from OY365822.1 coordinate 19,267,643, forward strand.
TCCATTGTTTTTTTTAGGTTTTCCCAAGCCTGATGGATGCCTATTGAATTTGTTACTCATGTCCTTCTAAAGTTTACTCACCAGTGTATCTAAAGGGATTTGCTTGAGGTTTTTTTGAGTAGATTCTGAGGTCAGAGTTTTACACCTATGACCATGTGCTTTGGGTTGCAGCTTTAACGTTCATGAGTCAGTCCATTTGGCTTGATCAGTGGAAAGGTCCATTTGTCTGGGTCCTGAGGTGAACCAGGTTGGGTGAGTCCAAGCTTCAAAGTTGCTGCCAAGAGCAAATGGCACGATTGCAGAAGCTATGTGATCGTTAGACCTAATGGTTTGTTCGTTGAAGGGTATTAATCTATGGCACTCCAGAATTTCTCTGAGAATTTTATAGATAACATTTCATTAAATACTTTATGCAGATTTAAGAGATTTTGCTGTGAGTTGCATGTTCAAAGGTATTAGTTCATGTAGCTTAAAACACTAGTCAGAGAATTTAGGAATACTTTACAATTTGTTGTACTAGGTTGTGCAGATTTAGGAGATTTCACAATTGGTTGCCTGTTGTAAGGTACTCGGAACGCCGGTCAGAGAATATAGGAATAACGTTACAATTTGTTGTACTAGATTTAAGAGATTTTTCATAATTGATTGGTTGCATGTTAAAAGGCAGTGGCACTCAGAACGCTAGGCAGAGAATGTTAGGAATGACTTTACAATTTTTTGTTCTAGGTTTAAGAGATGTTTCATAGTTGGGTTGCCTGTTAAAAGGTAATGGTATTTGGAACGCTAGTCAGAAAATATTAAGAATTACTTTACAATTTGTTGTGCTAGATTTAAGAGATTTTGTTTTGAATTGAGCCTGTCGTTATATCACATTGACCTAGGAGACATCCACGTTATTGTAGTCTTTGTTGATATATGTTAATGCATTTCTTGATTATTTCATTATATTGCAATTCAAAAACCTCCAGAGGCTTATTAATTATTCATGCAGCTGTTAATTATTCATGAAGTATGGGATTTGTTATTACATTTTGTTGCATTTATCAGTGCATTCACGAAGTATCTTTCATGTCGTCAGCAATTACTTTTTTGTTTACTGGTGAATAATTAACAAAATTAAGATAAATATACCTTTTATGAAAAAGTATAGGAAACTACTTTCAGTACAATTAGAAACTGTCAAACTGTTAAATTCAAAAAGGATTATTATTTCTTCTGATTATATTGATGTAGTGAGAGACTGAATATATTTATAGTTATGTTGGAATGGGTAGAGTGCCCACCTTGTTATGTGGAGAGTATGTGTTCAGGCCGTTTTCTCTTGATTACTGTTTAGGGACCTCGATCAAGTAGTTCAGCAGTTTCCAACCTTCTTCTTTGTTGTACCCAAAAACTAACAAATTTTGTGTGTGCGTACCCCCAACAGAAAAAACTCATCAGAAGCGTTCTTGAGTAATTTATTTAATTAAGATAGATTATTAGAATTAGAATATTGGCTATAATATTATTAATGAGTTTTGCTAAATTTTTTATTGTTGTGCAATGTACACTTAGGAGATTTTGTTTTGAATTGAGCCAGTCGTTATATCACTTTGACCTTGTGTACGATGTATTCTTTTCTACTGTACAGCTGAGTACAGTTATAGTATAAAGTTATAACGTGCATATTGCATAAATATGACATTTCAAAACCTGCAATTATTATCTGTTTTGGCACGAAATATTTGTTTTAGGCTTTAAACTTTTTCATGTGTACCCACCCTATACAATACAATACAATACAACTGTTATTTGATATTGCCGTTCTTACTGTTTAGTTCAGAAGGGCACACACGCCTCGACGGCGCAACTACAGTTGTAATGCAGAACAATTGTGTGCGAAGGACTTGCTCAAGGTCCCTACTCAGTGACTACTCGGACGAGGGTCGAACCCACTAAATCAGCGCACACTGAGCATTACGGGCCGACCGCTCTAACCAATCGGCCACCATACGTATCCCTAGGTATCGCCGGTTAAAAATTGCTGAAGTAGTTGACTCAGGTGTTGAGCACTATCTATTGATGGTGAGTCGGTGGGACTTAATTAGACAGTGGGACTTGAGAAAAAAAATAAGAAAAAAGCCAGGCAATTGGTTTATTTTATGAGGAAATTGCAGGCTCTGTGTAGTTTTAATTATGTTCACTGCACGCCCTTAATCCTTTTATGACAAGGGTGTACTAATGCATCCTGTCATTAAGGTGTTGAAATGGAGACTATGCCTCTTGTCTATGCAGCCGTTGAAAGGGTCAAAACGAATATCAAGACGACAATTATTCCTTTTTGCTACGTTAGGATGCATAAGTCACCCCCATCTAAAGTTTACTCATCAAGGTATATAAATAAATTTGCTTGAGGTTTTTTATTTGTGGGTTGATGGGAGAACAGGGTTTATTACCTAAGGCCCGTGCTTGACATAAATAGCATTTGTGAGTTTCAGTGTTATGTATTTAAGGTTTCCCTTTACCAAGACACGAAACAGAACAGTTGGGGTTATTGAGCAACAGTCATGTTGCGCTCAGATTATTTTTCTAGTCTCTTGTCATGTTAGTGTGTTGCGTTACGACTTTCGGCGTGTTACGTTACATGTTACAGTTGGTTATTACCTTCTTGACAGTATTACATGTTTTTCACACGTTATTCGTTGACTTTGCATCGACGTTTTAGCACGTAGCCGTGATCAGTCTGTGGTTTGTAACGTGTTTAGTTTTTTTATGTGCAACATGTTTTTGCACCAGTAACACCGTAACAGTACCTAGTCATTTTCAAATTTCACAGTCAAAGCTGCATCACCACTTAGTAATTATCGATGCTACTTAGCGGCAGATCATATCAACATTTTCTTGAAGCTACCGTGAGGTGCAGACCTCATGGTTTATTAATTTGGATGATGGAAGATAGTGTGGAAGTAGTTTAGTGCATTGCAAACATATGTGATATATGCATGGTATATGTTGCCTGGCAGGGAAATCGAGTGCAGAAAATAATGTCTGATGGTGTTGCCCACTCAACGTGTAGTCTTCACCTTTGGCTACAATTGTGTGTACAGTTTCCAGACATTTTAGTCAAGCGCGTCGTATCGAGACGTTGCAATTTCGTATAATTCTAATTTCCTTAGATCTCTTTGTTATGTTCGGTGATTTTTGGATGGTACTTTGTGTAGATGATGCCCTGCGCATTTTTCTATAACATTCTGCAATCGGAGTGTTTTCTACTTTCGATTTTTGCTTTTCTTTTATCTGCTTTTCCAGTGTTATATATTTAAATGTTTTTTCTACGTATTTAATTTTTTTCAAACCCAGTACGTACAAAAAATCGCAGGTCATTTTAAAGGTAACGTTTTTGTACAGCAATCGTATGGCCTCAACTTGGCTCATTTGTCAATTAGTTGAGCGAGATCCTGAACCACCGCTACGTGTTGGAATGGTATCTGTGCTATTTAAGGTTCTTCAATATGGACAATGCTAGCCTAAGATAAAAATCTCTGATATATTCCACCTTTGGGTGGTGAACAGCATACAAAATGGTGCTTGGTAGGCACGCTTGAATCAGCGTAACTTACTTAATATCCCATCCATGAAGCCCACATGATGTAATCTTGCTTATAAAGTGCATAGTAGCTGAGGTGATGGGAACTGATTTATCTATGGTTAGCACCTTCGTGAGGTTCTTATAAGGTGCGATATAAATGGCCCTTTACATACATCTACAGCATATGTTTCAATATTTTTCCAATTTGTTGCCAGTGGTAACCAGCAAAGGCAGTCTGTGTACTTTACTTTCTCGAAGTAGAGTAACAGAGCACAGGTTACCTGAAAGTTTTTGGAAGGTGTTGCAGTTTTTGGATGACTGATAGGCCTATAGTATGTTTTTTGACCGTTCGCTTTAGTCTCTCAGTTTCTCATGACTTTTTCCAATTGTTACATGTGTATTTATTTACTTTCCAGATTTAGTGGGCATCCTTCACCATAACCGGTGTAGGGAACCCAGCTCAGTGGTGTGACCACAAAATTATACGGGGTTTGAATCCGGATTATCCGTGGATTCAACCTTGAAACTTACCGGTAGAGAGATTCCATGGCTTATGTTGTGCTAAGGTGGATTGCAAGTGTTGTAGTAATCATCTCTGCCAAGTATAAATTACAGAACTCTTACTGTGATCAGAGCTAGACAGTTGTCCATAGTTTCTACAACATACAGGTGTGACCAGAGCCAACAGGTATATCAAGGCAGAGATTCCAATCAAGGCAGAGATTCCAGAGCTTACTTTAGACACAGATTGTAAAGGCTCAACCTGTGTGTCCAGCTAGAGATTTCAGAGCTGAAAAGGTTTGTCTGGGTCGACATTCCAGGTGCATGAAGGTGTTAAACTTACATGCTGGTATTATTATGAAATGGCAAACCTATGCGATCACACAAGTAATTGATGATATTGGTTTGCAGACAGATATGTGAAATTCAATTTAATTGAACCCAATTAAGTAGTGCATGTTGTTTGTGTGGTGGGTAAAGGTTGCTTATGACTGTACATGCATCTCATGGTAGGACCATTTGGCTTAATGAAATTATACTTACTGATTTACCCATGACGGGCTCAGTCGTGTTAGAAGGGCAATGTTACAACCAATTTACCTGCAAGTCATGGTGGCACCATTTGGATCTTGGAAATCATAGAAAGAATTTACTCACAAGTAGTCTGGTAGATCCATTTAGTTTGAGGCACTGGTAGAACTTTACCTGCAAGTCATGGTGACACTATATGGCTCAAGGACATGATAGAAAGGATTCAACCCTGACTTGCAAGTCATGGTAGAGTTAGTGGTAAAATAAATTCGTCTGAGGCAGTAGTACCACCAATTTACCTTATGGTAGAACTGTTTGGAAATAATACTAGTGATTTATTTACCGGTTCAAGAGATGTGTTAAAACCATTTGATTTGAATTAGTAAAAGCACAAACAGTATGCAACAATAAGAGCTCCGGTACAAAAGGTATTGTAATGCAGTAAAGAAAAAAGCGTTTACATGGTGCAAGTACATTTTGCCAGCATTGTTTCTTGGGTATGTTGTTACTTTTTACGTTTCAGTTCTTGTTGAGAATGTTCTTGTAAGTTTAACCTTTACATGTCCGATGTGGAATTAATCTTCTCTCCGTTTTAATGCAAGGAATCATCTATCTAGTCAGAGGACAGATGGTGCAAGAGTCGTCTTATGCTCAGTCTTTTTCAGTTGTTAGCAGTAAAGTCGTTTTGCGTTTTTTTATGTTGCTTATGACCAAAAAGATGTTAATGATTAGTAAAGTTTGAAGTTGGTTGAGCTTTCGAAGTTGGTTAAATTTTTGGTCAGCTAGCTGGAACAGAAACATTGAAGTTGTAAGATTTTGTGATGGGCCAGGTGGAACCTTTATCGACATTATGAAATTCATAAATTGGATGCTTGATCTTCGTATTTAGAAGTACAAGATGGAGACTCTGGTTCTGGTGGAAGTTGCAGTTTAACGACACTCTGCGACAATAATTTTTAAGGTCATTAGTGTCCCCCTTCTTTATCACGGCTTGGGATTGGCACTGGAATGGTAAGAGCAGTGGTGGTGATAGTTTCAGTCTAATGACACTTTGTGATAACAAAGATCATTAGCGTCGCCCTCCTCCTTTATCCAGGCTTGGGACTGGCACTGTCAAAAATCGAACAGTGGCGAAGTTACTTTGGTTCTAATATTTGAAGCCGTTTATAGAATTCTCGCGACCCTTTGTGATTGGTAAGATATATTCTGTGATAGCTCGATTGTAAGGCGATTGATTTAAATACATGGTCTGAGCTCTTTAGACACAGATGCAAGAAAGATCAAGTTTTAGCATGAACAGAAAACCATCACATAGAAAATTTAAGTGGCTGAACGGTTAGAGCGGTCAGCCCGCAACGCTTAGTATGCGCTGAGTGAGCGGGTTCGACCCTCGTCCGGGGAGTCACTGTGTAGAGACCTTGAGCAAGTCCTTCGCGCACAATTGCTCTGCAGTACAGCAGCAATTGCACTTCTGAGAAAACAATGTGGGCAAAAGGGCGGTATCAAATTTCGGTAATAAATTACAGTATATCAATAGAACATTCCAGAGTATCAGAACATTTCAGTAGAACATTTCAGATTATCAGAACATTACAGAATATCAGAACATTCCCGAGTATCAGAACATTCTAATAGAACATTCCAGAATATCAGAACCGCTCTAACACAACCAGTCATATGGACATTATTGTCCAAACAGACGACTTCAAGGATCACCATGCTTGTTTTGTCTTCCGTACTTTTCATATCCAGGGTCAACGGGAATGCTCTATTCCAGGGGTGGGCAACCTGCGGCCCGCGGGCCGCATGCGGCCCGCGGCGACGTTTTATGCGGCCCTTTAGACTTTTCACATATTTTTTTAAAACTGCGTAAAAAATAAAAAAAATAAAAAAATATTCTTTTCCTACATTTCATTCACAAATAACCTTTCCTCAGTGTTTTTGTTCTTGTTGGATGTCTTCTTGTACTAGTTGTGATCATCACGGCAAACGTTTATATTCGATATCGCCGCAATCGTTATAACGGTTTTTAAAATAATGTTAAAGTAACACTAGTTAGTATCTTTTACTGTTTTCGTTGTTGGCAAATGTAAAGTGTCTGCTAAAACTTTACAGTTTGGATGGTTTGTTGTTTAAAATTTCAAACTTTTCCTTAATTAATTAATATTTAGAAAATAATTTAAAAATTTTTAAAAATCTATTTTGAAACGAGAAATGAGTGCGCTAACATTGAAGGAGAGAAAAATTGAAGACGAGTGCACTCAGATGAAAACGTCAGAATGGCTGTCAGATTTTGCATTTGCAGTTGATATTCTTGAGAGACTTAATGAAATGAATGTTAAGTTACAAGGTAAAGGTGTGTTTGCACATGAGCTGTTTGCAGAGGTCAAGTCCTTTCAAGTGAAGCTTCAGTTGTCTTCCAGACATTTGAAAGAGCAAAATTTTTCTCATTTTCAAACACTGAAGACACAGACTGTTTCTCGTGAATGTGCAGAAAAATACAGTCATCAGATTTCATCTCTGAGAGAAGAATTTTCAAGGCGATTTTACGATTTTCAAGCTCTTGGTGACCAGTTTGTTCTTCTAACGACGCCATTTTCATATGATGTTGACAAAACTTCTACCGAACTGCAGCTGAAATTAATAGACTTGCAGAATGACAACATTCTCAAAGAGAATTTCAAAGAAATGGAATTAACAAACTTTTATGCTTCACTAAAAAATGGTAAGTTTCCAAATATACAACAGTTTGCAATGAAAATGTTAGTTTTATTTGCATCAGCTTATATTTGTGAACAGACTTTTTCCTGCATGAACATCAATAAAAAGAAGTATAGGTCTCAGCTCACTGATACAAATTTGGATTCTATACTACGGAATTCAATCAGTACTTTAACTCCGGATTATGGAAAACTTGTTAAGAAATGCTTGCAGTTGCAAAAATCCCATTAAATATTTTTAAAAGTAAGTCACTAGGTAACTAACAATGAAGAAACTAACTTACAAACTAACTGTACTAGCAAGAACTGATAGTGACGGTCACTATCAATAACATTATTATCAAATAGTCCTGATAGTGCTATACTTAGCTACTAGTTACTAGTAACTAGTAACTAGTTATTCAGTATGTTATTATGACTATTTACTGTGGTCAATATATCATTATAGTTTTTTAATTTGCTCAAAATGTGTTGATTTTATTGTCTGATTCGGCTTAGAATTCTAGATTATTAAAACAAAATAACATGCGGCCCTTCAAACAATTTCAATTTTCATACGGCCCCTGCCCAAAAAAGGTTGCCCACCCCTGCTCTATTCTATTAATAATTACAGAAATCCTCTAATCACGTCACGATAACATAAGAAGATTAGAGATATTTAACAGTGAATGTATATTTGATGAATTGCGTATTGGCCGATTTGACTTTTAAGTAACTAAGTAAGTACAGCCTTTCTATTGCGTTTGACTTTAGGCCTAGTTATTAGTCCTTGTATATATAGGCGCCGACTTCACAGGGGCAACAGGTACATTCGCCCCAGTACTTTTCAAGGTACTGGGGCGAACCTAATATTCTCGCCCCAGTACCTTTTCAGACATTCCAATTTGTCTCCATTGCAAAATAGTTTCATGCCTGGGAGTGGTTGAGAACGTGAAAGAATTCCCTCCCCACAAACTGTTCTTCTGGAACCAACACGCCGTGGTGCAGGCGTAGCGGAACGTAATATATCTTCCTACGAAGTCGGAAGAGGAAATGGTTTTAGACAGGACACTGTTCCTCTCTCGACTCTTGCTCCTCTCTGGGCTCCTGCCCTTCTCTCTGCTCCTGCCCCTCTCTCGGCTCATGCAGCTTAGGAGCCGAGAGAGGGGCCGGAGCAGACAGGAGTTTGAAATATCAAAGAATTGTGTACGTACGACTCCAAGACCTTTTTTTATAATTTTATTATTTTTTTAAAGATAAAATTCCTAGATAATAAATTTTTTCTTCACCCTATCTCTATTATTGAACATAAAGGAATGTAGTTTTCTTCAATCAATAAGTTAAAGCCCTAAACTAGTAAAAGTTGTGAACCGCTACTCAGCCAAATTGAACAGCCACCATCGTAATCCCCAAATCTCTAAAGCGGCACTCGAAAGTCAAGTGTAGAGCATCAGCTTATTCATGAGCGCTGTGTCCGAACTGTAGTACAAAAGGCCTAACATAGGTTACACAGTCCTTGTTAGTTTGAAATATCAAAGAATTGTCTACGTACGTACGACTCTAAGATCTTTTTTGTCATTTTATTATTCTTTCTAAAGATAAAATTCCTTGATAATAAATTTCTTCTTCACCCTATATCTGGCCATCAATTATTAGATGACGTAGAAGTTGTCGCGCGCGCCGTCGTCGCCCTATCGGATCACGTGCTCGCCTGGCACCACCTTGCGTTCGAACATGACACCGATTACTTCCTTCATTAGGTCGCTGTCCAGAAATCTGTGAAGCAAAAATGAATAGATGAATTGTTAGACCATAGATGGCGGAGATGGGAAACTAATCAACCAGATAATCAGCAAATTAGATTTTATAAATCGATTAGACAAGCAGCTAATTCTAATCTAACAGCTGCAAAAGTTTTCCAATTCTAATTCGTATTGACTGGGACACTTCAGTAGCTAATATTAATTCCAACTGATTGTCAATTAAAATCTCAATTAATCGACTTTATAATCGATTTGACAAACAACCAATTCTAATATTGTCAACGACTGGCTACAAGATTTTGCTAATCCTCATTTCTAGTCAATTTGCGCATTTCAGTAGCTAAATTATAATCAATAAACAATTTAAGAAATTGGTTAATCGATTATCAAATGGACCGTTAAATAGACTAACTGAGTGGGTGGTAGCTTGTCCTCCTTCTCAGCTGTCTGTATTTTCCTTGGACTCTCACTGTATCTGGCAACAATAAGCAAGATTGAAGAATGTGTTTACAAATGATACTCTACCAACCATGACTATTCTTATTGAAGCATGACCATGCTCATTGAAATTTAGTTTGCTAAAGCCTTCAAGGAAACTGGCGAATGGTCATCAGATAGTACAGCAGTAACAGCACAGTACATTATCCTGAAAACAGACAGAGAATGCCAACGTGCTGCTGCCAATCTTTGTCATGCAGTCAACCAGTTGGATTAAGCCTACCTGCACGCCCAGAGACCACCACGAGGAGGTGTTGGCAAAGGTCTCCGTAGGCCATTCATTGCAGCTCTCAGGCAGTAGAAAGTCATCACAAGTTTGGCATCACCCACAAATACGCCAATTTCAGAAATTTTCAATTTGAGTTATTTGCTTTTACTTGGATTGAAATGCAAGGCAAACATTGGAGCTGGGACAAAACGCGAAAATACGCAATTCAGAGACATGACTGCGCATAGAAATACTATAGCCAGAGAAGGTTCGGAAACGACATAGGCCTACTACACAAACATAGGCCTATAAATCAATGAGTAATCGAAAACAAAGTCCGTGAGAGTAAAACTGAATGAGAGAAAACGGAGAGCGAGAGAACAGACAGTGCAGCGATAGCGAAAGAGTGAAAAAGTTTGAAGATTGAGAAAAAACAAAGACAGGGTTAGCGATTGGGTGTAAGATATAGAGAGAGAAATAGATGATAGGCCTAGGCCTAAATGGAGATTGATTGATAGATAGATAGACATGGCAGATATAGAAAGAAAGACTGCATAGACAGATAGATAGACAGATAGATACATAGACAGACAGATAGATAGATAGATTAATAGAGAGAGTCATAGATGATAAATGGAGATAGATAAATATTACACAGATCTATAAAGATAGATAGATATGGCAGAGAAAGAGAGAAATTACAGATAGAGAAATAGATGGAATTGATAACTAGATAAATTGATGCACAGATAACTGAATTGATCAATAGGTAGGCCTACATACACAGATAGATATCTAGAAAAATAAGACTGAGAAAGAAATATTAGATAAATTGATAGATGCATGAATAAACAGATCTATGCATCAATTGATAGATAAGGAGGCACATAGGATGACAGATAAACAAGTGTATCAAGAAAATTATTATTAGATAGACCCACGCAGAAAGAAATTGGTTAATATACAGTGCGATGAAGAAAATATGCTTTTTGGTTGAGAAAAAGTACGACAAACATGAGACTGAAAGTAAGATCAAAGCTGAAATAATATGGACGCAGTACATACTTATGAGCGAGTACTTATGGCATACTTATGGCCGTACATGCTTATGAGCGAGAAGTACGGTTAAAGTGAGTGAGATATTGAGAGCATAATGTAGGCTATAATTGTTTAGAGCAGGGGTGTCAAACGTACGGCCCGCGGGCCAAATCTGGCCCGCCGACAATTTATTTCTGGCCCGCGCACCATCACACCAATCCAAGAAAAATTTCAATAAAACAATGCATTCTCTCATTAAATCACTAAAATCATCTGTGTCTAATTATTATTCTTATTATTTAGCGGCGCACAAATCTTTAAATCTCAGTTTCACACGTCATCGAAAAAAAACATTGTTTCCGGTGTATTATATTGGCTATCTACAAATTTTAAATATTTAAATTTTAAATGAAATTATTCTTAAAATGTTTTCAAAATCGAGCAAAAAACGAAAAGTCGACAGTGAGTGCAGAGCATTTAGAGATGTTTGGACTGAACTTTATTTTTTCATCGAGTATAATGGAAATCCAGTTTGCCTAATCTGCCAGGAGAAGGTGAGTGTGTTAAAGGAGTATAACCTTCGCCGACATTATGAAACAAAGCACAGTTGTTTGTATGACACTTTCGAAGGAGGAAGTAGACGAGAAAAGGCCGACGAACTAAGAAAGAATTTATCAAAGCAACAAAATGTGTTTAAACAAGTTAGAAACCACTCGTTGTCGGCGGTTGAAGCAAGCTATGCATTGTCTCACAAAATTGCCAAGGCAATGAATCCAGTTTCGGAGGGAGAGTTTATTAAGGATTGTATGTTATCTGCTTCAGAAATTTTGTGTCCGGATAAAAAACAGTTTTTTGCGAATGTTAGTTTATCACGCAACACTGTTGCACAGAGAGTCAACGAGATAGCTGATGATATGACAAAGCAACTGTGCGAAAGAGCTAAAACTTTTGCATTTTTCTCCATTGCTACTGATGAAAGCACTGATATTACAGATTATGCCCAGATAATGTTTTTTGTGCGTGGCGTAGATGACAATTTACATGTAACTGAAGAATTGGCGCAGGTCGTTGCATTGCACGATACTACCAGAGGACTGGATGTGTATGAAGAATTTTTAAAAGTGTTGGCCCAATTACATTTGCCACTGGAAAAACTTGCAGGTTTAGCCACCGATGGGGCTCCGTCAATGATTGGGAAAAATGCAGGATTTGTATCACTTGTGAAAGCAAAGCAACTAGAAGTTAATTCACCAATAGAAGCTATACCAATCCACTGTATTATTCACCAACAAGCTTTATGCAGTCAAATCGCCAACTTAGAAAATGTAATGAGTGTAATGTAATGATTGAGACCTCGTGCTTTGATGAAATTTACTGTTTTAACTACAGTTAAAACAGTAAATTTCATCAAAGCACGAGGTCTCAATCATCGGCAGTTCCAAAGTCTCATGACAGAACTGGAAGCTGAATACACTGACGTCTTATACCACTGTGAAGTGCGATGGCTGAGCAGAGGCAATGTGCTTAAAAGACTTTGAGCTTCAAGAAGAAATTGAACTATTCATGGTTCGCAAAAATAAACCAGTGCCGGAATGATCTAATCCAGAGTGGATGGCAGATTTTGCTTTTATAATAGATATCACTGCTCATTTAAATACATTGAACTGCAAACTGCAAGGCAAAGATCTTGTTATCACTGAAGCATTTGATCTGATACGTGCGTTTGAAACAAAACTGCATCTGTGGGCATCTCAGCTTGAGCAAGGATGTTGCTTGGAATTCTAAAACTTAACTCAGTACTGTAGTCCTTCCCGTGTAGGTCTTCATATTGAGCAACACATATCCTCCTCCTCCACTCGTCTCCTCTGTCCATGTCCAGGTCCTTCTCGTTTTCGTCCCATGACATCTCCACTCTCCAAGCATCTCAGGTCATCTGTGATGGTTACCAGTTAGTTCTAAAAGACAAAACAATAATGCAAAATGTCATAAAGTTGGAGTGAATTAGATAACAGGGAGAAAAAGACGTAGAGTAGGATAGATTGAAAGAGAGCAGACACTAACTGTATACATGTATCATTTAACTGAGCTGCAATATGCCAAAATAATTTTTTTCAATAGCAAAGCATACGGACAATGTTTCCAAAAGCTTTCTTCAAAAATCTCGTTCCATTCATCCACAACAGGGAGGCAGCCACACCTAGGACAACATTTTGGGCACAAGAAAAGAGAAAATAGAGTCAGGAAAGCCAGGGTCGTCCAGATAGGAGGGAGGGTCCAAGGCAATTTCAGGTGGGGATAATTGATTAGTCTTAGGGGGAATATCTTGCCTTCCAGACATCTTGGACCAGGGGGTTTGCATCCATCGCTCAGGGGGTATTGACGCACCTGAGCAGGCTCAAGAAGAGGGAAATAGAGATAATAGAGTTGTAGACAGACTTAAGACAAGAGGAAGAGAAGTTAAGGAAAGAGACAGGCAGAGAAGATATAAAATGCTCTGTGTTTCATTATCCTGGTCGACATTTTGCTACTTAATTATAATCTTCCAAACGACCCGACGATTTTATTAGCTACCAATCTATGGCATTTTTCGCAAACCTTCATAAAAACTGAAACTAACCTATAGCCGCTTGCAGGACAGTCAGTCAGTTGACGGCGGTCACGAACAGGTCTCGATAACCGAAGACAGGTAGCGCTTCATGTCAGATGCCACAGCACCTATACCAGGATGGACGGTGCCAAAACTGCCAGAATTCTCTTGCCTGAGGCTGCCAGGATGGTCGGTGCCAAAACTGCCGGACTTCTCTGGCTTGAGGCTTGCCAGGATGGACGGTGCCAAAACAGCCGGACTTCTCTAGCTTGAACCTTCCAGGATGGACGGTGCCAAAACAGCTGGAATTCGCTGACTTGTGTAATTTATACACATCCTGATATTGTACAAATCTAAACAGTGCCTTAATTGAGTAAATTTCATTAAGTTGATAAAGCATTGTACAGAATGTAATGTAGGGCCTATAGCTCAGAAATAGCAGACTTAGTTTTGCTGACTTGGTGCCGCCAATCGTCTGGCATTCTGAAGCTCACATTGCCTGTCTTGCTATGGCATTGGCTGCTTGTCTTGCTATGGCATTGGCTGCTTACTTGGAAACAGTGCTGTACCGATAGGGGTCAGCGAGGCCTTGGCCTAGGGCGCAAATGTGGAAAGGGCGCAAATTTCAGGATGGAATAACTTATTATTCCATAAAATGCACTATCTTAAAAATGTGGGGACGCCAGATTGATGCTAGGCACAGGGCGCAATTGTTGCTCGGTACGGCCCTGCATGGATATGCTTGGGTTATGGCTAGAATAAAAAGACCTCAGAGGGGCAGTCATGGATCCATACAATCCAACGAAAATAACAAACTGCCTGAGATACTTGTAATGAGTGGATTACACAAATCAAAAAGGTCGACATCTAACTATCTTCAAACACCTTAGTCTCCTCATTTCAGACTAAATGCAACATATTCATTCAACGCCTCTGAAACAACACAGCGTTCTTGGATAATCTGATCTCCTGCTTCTGGATTTCGAGTGGTGCTTTAGAAGTTTTGAAAAGTTGACGATTACGATTAGTTGTTCGTATTGAATTGTTTACATGTGTAGGCAATTAATCATCAGAATTTAACCAAAGGAGGCAACAAAACAATCTGATGACAATGATGATGAAGATGATGATAATGATTTCTCTGCTTGCATATGCTACTCTGGGTTGAGAAGAATGAGGTGGTTTCCCATTGCTTTCCTTCCTCAGAGACAATTCTGGGTAATCATATTGAAAGAGTTAAAACTCTTAAGATTAAAACTTACTCAGTATACTATAGACCTCTGCATATTGAGCAACGGATCCCCTCGTCCACTCGCTTCTCTTTCCATTGCCAGGTCCTTCTCGGCCTAGTTCCACGACATCTGAGGTAATAAGTCGTCTTTGATGGTTTCCGGCAAGTTCTAAAAGACAAAATAGTGATGCATAACGTTGCAAAGCAAGAAAGGGAGTGTGCTAGACGACAGCGAGAGAAAGACTAGCCTAGGATAGCAAACAGTAACTTTATTACTTAACCGAGCTGCAATATGCCAACGAAATTTTTGTATGGCAAAGCATAGGGATATTTTGTCAAAAGCTTTTGTAAAAAATCTGGTTCAGCCAGACCTAAAACAAAATTTTGGGCACAAGAAGGAGAGAAAATAGGATCAGTAGATCAAAGAAGAGACAAAATTGAGCTATAGCTATAAGCTAACTGAAGACAAGAGGAAGAGAAATAACAAAGAGACAGGCAGATAAGACAGAAATTGCTGTGTGTCTCATTATCTTAATTGACATCCCGCTACTTAGCATCTTCCAAACGACCTGACGATTTTGTCAGTAACCAATCGTCTGTCCATCGCCAATTAAGTGACCATGCCCATCTCTATCAACTCCGGATAAGTCGAAAACCTTCATAGAAAGTAGAAACTGAAACTAACCTAGCTGCTTGTAGGACAGTCGATCGACCGAATCATTGCAGTTGATTGTGACTGGAATTGAGATCCTTCGAATGAAGAGCTTCACACGACCAGCGGTTGACGGCATCACGTACAGGCATCGATGGAAACATTGTAAAGAATGTAATGTACTTAAATTAATTCAAGAATAGCAACTTACTTTTGCTAACTTGGAGCTACCATTGTCTGGCACTCTGAAGCTCAAATTGCCTGTCTTGTTATGGCTGCTTGTATGAGAATACTTGGGTTATGGCTAGAATAAAACAGAGGAACAGTCATGGCTTCATAGAATCCAATGCCATAACATAACCTCTGTAATGCTGGTAAAATGAAAATTGACCTGTTAAATATCAACATATTAATGATATTATCACACTGGACAGCGCAGTTAACTTATTATCAATAGCCCATTAGGCACTAAAATATATTCAATTCAATCTTCTCTTCAATCTACAATTAACGTTCGAACATCTAATTAGGCCTAGGCTACTCGAAAACAAGAGAAGACAAGAACACATCCATGTAGAAATAAGATAAGAGAAAGAGAGAAAACAATAGGCCTTCACAACAGAAAACAGATTAACCAAGGAGAGAGAGAGTTAAATTTGCTAATTTTAACATTTAGTAAAATACCAACAATAATTTTTTAAGCCTACCCCAGTAGGTCTAGTTATAAAGTATCATCGACAGGTCTAAATGACAAATAACATAATAGCATCAAAATTTGTAGCTTAACCCATTAATGCCCAACTTTTTTGTTGTGCAAAATATTTTCAATTTTGGTTATATGCAATGACTTTAGATCATATCTCGATTACTTTTGGTCATTTTTCATTTCCCTTTATTTTTATGCAGCTTTGAAGTTTGATCCCTTATATGGGATTGTAGGCACGAATGATGGCATCAACTTCTAGGCCAAACAATATGATAGGGGCCGTTCACATATTATATAACGCTTAACATATCAATTTTTGGCCCACCCCTACCCCTAATAACGTTATATAGCAGTAGCTGTGACCCCCACCCCTATATTATATAACAGTTATGCTGGATATAGACCGGAACATCCTGCTGCCAATACATGTGATGACGTGGAACAGTGATGTAACCAACTGATCATCAGGATTCCAAGCAATTATCGCATTCTGTTGCTGTCGACACGAGAAGTGTGGCTTCCCTTTTGCCACGCATAGGCCTACCTATAGTAGAGCTGCCGCACACAAACTGAATGTCATCAAAGAATAGCTGAAACAAACTGACAGCTGACATTCCTGTTCAAGTAACCTTGGGTTACTGGCTGACCATTCAAGGAAATGTGATTATACTGGCAGATTACGCCTGCACGAACTTTGAAGCTGTTGGCGTTCTTGATGCTCTTGCTGTGCTTTGCATACGTGTGTTGGTTTCAGGAACTTCATCATTGTCTGAATCACTGTGTTCGACGTTGCCTAGGCCTATGTCTTGCCTATCAGTTCCATCAAGTGTTGTCGCAACAGCTTCAGCTAGCTGTGTGGATAATAGAACTGGCTAATTTGACAAGTTGTTCATGGAGCCCTTCCTCATCACCACTGTCATCATCAGTTATGTCCCCAACATCCGGTAGAGCAATTATATTATAATCCCGTAGGGAATTGATCGGATAACTAGAGCTCACGTAAAACCCTACTTCATTAACCTGGTGTGTGGCTACATCAGAAAGTTTTTTAAAAAACACCGTTTTCCAAGTATGAGATCATTCATTCACTTTGCAACCATATCGTGAACATAAAATGCATTTTGGAGCGCATAAAAAGCATGGTTTGCAGACTAGGAAGTAGGTGCAGGCTCTTGTGCCTACAATCCCAAATATGGGATGGGGCTACTGACACCCAGCTGACACTAATTAAACCATTATCTGCGTAAATGGTGTTTACCTTATTACTAAAATACATTTCTCCAACCAATAAATAAGTTACTTTTGCTTAACAAGAAATGAGCTAATAATGCTAAATTTTTCATGCAGCCATATTGGCAGAAAATGAATTTGAAATATGTATCAAGATGTGACGTCACTGAGCCATAAAATATAAAAACTCTGCTGGATGTAAATTTATTTTCTGGAAGAACAAATGTCAGTTAGTGAATCAACATAAAAATTATTTGTTACTATGTGATGTTGCAGTCTTTTATAACAATTTCTAGTGCCATCCCATATATGGGATTGTAGGCATTAATGGGTTAAGATCGATAATTCGATCTCTAAACTGAAAACATTCTATTAGAAATCGTTGTTTTGAAATTTGTTAAGTCTACTTGCTACTTCTCGACGAAAATTCAATCGAAACAGAAGTTGGCGATGTAGATTTGCGAAAATTTCGCATCCGGAATTCGACCGTCTTCTTCGAGATCTACGCCGCAACTAAAGGTCAATACGCTGAGGCAATCATGACGACATTTCGTTTGTCCAGCATAGATAACATGTTCATCTATATTATAAATAAGTAAGTAAATTAAGCCTTTTCGTTAATAACGATACTAATAATTTTCGCTTAAATTCAAACCGCTCTATGATAACATAAATAGGCACCTATTATGCGTTTTACACTTACTTAACCAACAATGCTGCTTAGTGAAAGAAGGACATGTCAACGTTACAGATATACAAGGATCTCACTCGCAGGGCCGTACCGAGCTCTAATTACGCCCTGTGCCTAGCATCAATCTGGCGCCCCTATATTTTGCATTTTGAATATAATAAGTAAGTAAATTAAGCGCATTCTTTATATAAAATCTATTAATTCACAAGAAATGAATTGACTGGTATAACCAAAGATGGTATAACTCCCACCAAAAACTTACTTAGTTGCAATTTTTAACTGTAACTGTGATTTTAGTTTTTATTCTTGAATGAAAGTAGGGCCATATTTGAAGAAAGAATGACTATACAGAATAATAAAAGTTATGTCATACTGAAATTTGCGCCCATTCCGTATTTGCGCCCTGTGCCACGGCCCCGCTGGCCCCGCCCTCGGTACGGCCCGGCTCACTCGGTTCGTTAGCTCTGTGCCCCACCCCTCTTCGCTCCCTCAGCTGGATGCTGAAGATTCGTACTCTAATGTACAACCTGTAACCAAGGACCAATATACATCTTGACCTGGAGCTAGGAATAGGTAGGTCTATAATCCCTATATGAAAATTATCAGAATTGTAGATAGATACTACATATAGCACCAGGATAATAAACGTGATTTTGACTTGAGACCTGCATATATCAATCAATCAATCAATCAATCAAAAAATACTTGATTGACCGCCCCTTTAAGATATCTACTCAGAGGCGCTGCTGGCCTAACCCTCGGCTGAAAAGGACAGTTTTAAGAGAGGCGTAGAAATGAAGATGCTGATTTCTTAGGTAGGTGGCGGAGCTCTATGGGAAGTCCATTCCAGATGGTAGGTCCCACGACCGAGAAAGCACGACTCTGCATTATGGAAGTGCGTGCAAAAGGGACGATCAGGTCGCCATGAACGGCAGAGCGAAGTGGTCGTCGACCACTACTGGCAGTGATATGGCGACATAGCTCCTGCAAATAGGCAGGTGCAGTACCGCCAAGGCAGCGCCAAACTAAGGCAGATACCCTAAATAAGATGCGCTGGGGTAGAGGCAACCATTGCAGGATATTCCGCATGTAGACCCTACTCTGATATTAAGCTCATAGCTTTATATCCAATATGTAGTTAATACATAAATAGGCTATTAGTATGCAAGTTGCATAAATATCCAAATATCTCTATATGTAATTAATCTCATTGGAAATTCAGTAAGTGGCATTAAACATTAAATGATAGGTTCAGCCGAAGCCGATTTGACGACGTCCGGCCACCAAGGGAGTCTATAGCACTGTGGCGGACAGGCCACAAAGCTTGAATGAAGGATTTATTTTTAAATAATCGGTTCGCCGTAGCGTTATATTAACGTACATTTTTTGTACAGTATTGCGCCTTGCAACTTCGGTATAGGAGGGAAGACCTATCGGCGTTTGTAAGTCAGCGCATAGCTTGCAGATACAAGAATAGGCTTGAGTATAGCCTGACATACGGTGTATTGCTATATATGTGAAGCAGTGGTTCGTACTGCTTCATTCTCGTACCGCTCCAGAGATCGTTGAGTGATCGTAAAGTTTCCCATATAAATACGACCCCTAGTGACAGTCGCTCTTGGGGTCAGACCGGGGCTGCTTTTAGCTGATCTGCCGTTGATCGCAAGACTGACCGTGCCCTGATCGCAGGGTTTAAGAGGCTGACAGAGGAGAGACCGATCGCGAGAAATGCTCACAGGTCTGGGTGCCGTTCGAGAGTGCGGTAAAGTCCGATCGTGTGGAATAAATGAATGACAGTTCTGCACGGGATTACGGAGAAGATGGTGACTCGTCGGTGGCCGTGAGAAATAGAGATCGGGTAAAGACCCGAGGAACCGAACGTTTATATCGGTCGGTGACCGTTGAGATAACATACGGGAAGATCCCCTGTGAATATGTTGGATTAATACGGGGCGGGCGACCCCGTTGGAGCAGTTGAATTCAGATTCAGACCGAGAGAGCTTCCGGAGGAGCCGTTGACACATACTGGGAAACATAAATACGTTCGATAAATACGGGGAAGGTGACCCCATTGGTGCCTTCAATATGTACGAGGAAAGGTTCTCACTGGTGCCGAAAACCTGATCACTTGCGGGCGTCTCCGCATATTCTTTTCTCTTTACGGTTTTCCGTAAATATCTATACTTGGCTACCTAACGTGGTCATAGTTACTACTCCCGTGTTCCAGAAATCTATTCACTTTGTGTCTAGTTGCAATATCTTGACTCATGGGTAATCTGATGTCGTCCACTTTTCTAATCATAACTCTAGATAAAAGACGCTACGTGATGTCGTTCACTTTTCTAATCATAAATCTAGATAAAAGACGTTCCCTGATGTCGTCCACTTTTCCAATCACAAATCTAGATAAAAGACGTTCCCTGATGTCGTCCACTTTTCTAATCATAACTCTAGATAAAATACGTTCCCTGATGTCGTCCATTTTTCTAATCACAAATCTAGATAAAAGACGTTCCCTGATGTCGTCCACTTTTCTAATCATAAATCTACATAAAGACGCCCCCTGATGTCGTCCACTTTTCTAATCATAAATCGAGATAAAGGACGCTACGGGATGTCGTCCACTTTTCTAATCATAAATCTAGATACAAGACGTTCCCTGATGTCGTCCACTTTTCTAATCACAAATCTAGATAAAAGACGTTCCCTGATGTCGTCCACTTTTCTAATCATAAATCTAGATAAAAGACGTTCCCTGATGTCGTCCACTTTTCTAATCACAAATCTAGATAAAAGACGTTCCCTGATGTCGTCCGATTTTCTAATCATAAATCTAGATAAAAGACGCTACGTGATGTCGTCCACCTTTCTAATCATAACTCTAGATAAAGACGCCCCCTGATTTCGTCCACTTTTCTAATCATAAATCGAGATAAAAGACGCTACATGATGTCGTCCACTTTTCTAATCATAAATCGAGATAAAAGACGCTCTCTGATGTCGTCCACTTTTCCAATCACAAATCTAGATAAAAGACGTTCCCTGATGTAAACCACTTTTCTAATCACAAATCTTGATAACAGACGTTCCCTGATGTCGTCCACTTTTCTAATCACAAATCTAGATAAAAGACGCTCCCTGATGTCGTCCACTTTTCTAATCATAAATCGAGAAAAAAGACGTTCCCCGATGTCGTTCACTTTTCTAATCACAAATCTAGATAAAAGACGCTCCCTGGTGTCGTCCACTTTTCTAATCATAATCTAGATAAAAGACGCTCCCTAATGTCGTCCACTTTTCTAGTCGTAAATCTAGATAAAGACGCTCCCTGATGTCGTCCACTTTTCTAATCATAACTCTAGATAAAGACGCTCCTAGATTTCGTCCAGTTTTCTAATCATAACTCTAGATAAAGACGCCCCCTGATGTCGTCCACTTTTCTAATCATAAATCGAGATAAAAGACGCTACGTGATGTCGTCCACTTTTCTAATCATAAATCGAGATAAAAGACGCTCTCTGATGTCGTCCACTTTTCCAATCACAAATCTAGATAAAAGACGTTCCCTTATGTAAACCACTTTTCTAATCACAAATCTAGATAAAAGACGTTCCCTGATGTAAACCACTTTTCTAATCACAAATCTAGATAAAAGACGCTCCCTGATGTCGTCCACTTTTCTAATCATAAATCGAGATAAAAGACGCTCTCTGATGTCGTCCACTTTTTCAATCACAAATCTAGATAAAAGACGTTCCCTTATGTAAACCACTTTTCTAATCACAAATCTAGATAAAAGACGTTCCCTGATGTAAACCACTTTTCTAATCACAAATCTAGATAAAAGACGCTCCCTAATGTCGTCCACTTTTCTAATCATAAATGGAGAAAAAAGACGTTCCCCGATGTCGCCCACTTTTCTAATCACAAATCTAGATAAAAGACACTCCCTAGTGTCGTCCACTTTTCTAATCATAAATCTAGATAAAAGACGCCCCCTGATGTCGTCCACTTTTCTAATCATAAATCTAGATAAAGACGCCCTCTGATGTCGTCCACTTTTCTAATCATAAATCGAGATAAAAGACGCTCCGGGATGTCGTCCACTTTTCTAATCATAAATCTAGATAAAAGACGTTCCCTGATGTCGTCCGATTTTCTAATCATAAATCTAGATAAAAGACGCTACGTGATGTCGTCCACCTTTCTAATCATAACTCTAGATAAAGACGCCCCCTGATGTCGTCCACTTTTCTAATCATAAATCGAGATAAAAGACGCTACGTGATGTCGTCCACTTTTCTAATCATAAATCGAGATAAAAGACGCTCTCTGATGTCGTCCACTTTTCTAATCACAAATCTAGATAAAAGACGTTCCCTGATGTCGTCCACTTTTCTAATCATAAATCTAGATAAAAGACGTTCCCTGATGTCGTCCACTTTTCTAATCACAAATCTAGATAAAAGACGTTCCCTGATGTCGTCCGATTTTCTAATCATAAATCTAGATAAAAGACGCTACGTGATGTCGTCCACCTTTCTAATCATAACTCTAGATAAAGACGCCCCCTGATGTCGTCCACTTTTCTAATCATAAATCGAGATAAAAGACGCTACATGATGTCGTCCACTTTTCTAATCATAAATCGAGATAAAAGACGCTCTCTGATGTCGTCCACTTTTCCAATCACAAATCTAGATAAAAGACGTTCCCTGATGTAAACCACTTTTCTAATCACAAATCTTGATAACAGACGTTCCCTGATGTCGTCCACTTTTCTAATCACAAATCTAGATAAAAGACGCTCCCTGATGTCGTCCACTTTTCTAATCATAAATCGAGAAAAAAGACGTTCCCCGATGTCGTTCACTTTTCTAATCACAAATCTAGATAAAAGACGCTCCCTGGTGTCGTCCACTTTTCTAATCATAATCTAGATAAAAGACGCTCCCTAATGTCGTCCACTTTTCTAGTCGTAAATCTAGATAAAGACGCTCCCTGATGTCGTCCACTTTTCTAATCATAACTCTAGATAAAGACGCTCCTAGATTTCGTCCAGTTTTCTAATCATAACTCTAGATAAAGACGCCCCCTGATGTCGTCCACTTTTCTAATCATAAATCGAGATAAAAGACGCTACGTGATGTCGTCCACTTTTCTAATCATAAATCGAGATAAAAGACGCTCTCTGATGTCGTCCACTTTTCCAATCACAAATCTAGATAAAAGACGTTCCCTTATGTAAACCACTTTTCTAATCACAAATCTAGATAAAAGACGTTCCCTGATGTAAACCACTTTTCTAATCACAAATCTAGATAAAAGACGCTCCCTGATGTCGTCCACTTTTCTAATCATAAATCGAGATAAAAGACGCTCTCTGATGTCGTCCACTTTTTCAATCACAAATCTAGATAAAAGACGTTCCCTTATGTAAACCACTTTTCTAATCACAAATCTAGATAAAAGACGTTCCCTGATGTAAACCACTTTTCTAATCACAAATCTAGATAAAAGACGCTCCCTAATGTCGTCCACTTTTCTAATCATAAATCGAGATAAAAGACGCTACCAGATGTCGTCCACTTTTCTAATCATAAATCGAGAAAAAAGACGTTCCCCGATGTCGCCCACTTTTCTAATCACAAATCTAGATAAAAGACACTCCCTAGTGTCGTCCACTTTTCTAATCATAAATCTAGATAAAAGACGCCCCCTGATGTCGTCCACTTTTCTAATCATAAATCTAGATAAAGACGCCCTCTGATGTCGTCCACTTTTCTAATCATAAATCGAGATAAAAGACGCTCCGGGATGTCGTCCACTTTTCTAATCATAAATCTAGATAAAAGACGTTCCCTGATGTCGTCCGATTTTCTAATCATAAATCTAGATAAAAGACGCTACGTGATGTCGTCCACCTTTCTAATCATAACTCTAGATAAAGACGCCCCCTGATGTCGTCCACTTTTCTAATCATAAATCGAGATAAAAGACGCTACGTGATGTCGTCCACTTTTCTAATCATAAATCGAGATAAAAGACGCTCTCTGATGTCGTCCACTTTTCCAATCACAAATCTAGATAAAAGACGTTCCCTTATGTAAACCACTTTTCTAATCACAAATCTAGATAAAAGACGTTCCCTGATGTAAACCACTTTTCTAATCACAAATCTAGATAAAAGACGCTCCCTAATGTCGCCCACTTTTCTAATCATAAATCGAGATAAAAGACGCTACCAGATGTCGTCCACTTTTCTAATCATAAATCGAGAAAAAAGACGTTCCCCGATGTCGCCCACTTTTCTAATCATAAATCTAGATAAAAGACGCTACGGGATGTCGTCCACTTTTCTAATCACAAATCTAGATAAAAGACGTTCCCTGATGTCGTCCACTTTTCTAATCATAAATCTAGATAAAAGACGTTCCCTGATGTGTCCACTTTTCTAATCATAAATTTAGATAAAAGACGCTCCCTGATGTCGTCCACTTTTCTAATCATAAATCGAGATAAAAGACGTTCCCTGATGTCGTCCACTTTTCTAATCATAAATCTAGATAAAAGACGCTACGTGATGTCGTCCACCTTTCTAATCATAACTCTAGATAAAGACGCCCCCTGATGTCGTCCACTTTTCTAATCATAAATCGAGATAAAAGACGCTACGTGATGTCGTCCACTTTTCTAATCATAAATCGAGATAAAAGACGCTCTCTGATGTCGTCCACTTTTCCAATCACAAATCTAGATAAAAGACGTTCCCTTATGTAAACCACTTTTCTAATCACAAATCTAGATAAAAGACGTTCCCTGATGTAAACCACTTTTCTAATCACAAATCTAGATAAAAGACGCTCCCTGATGTCGTCCACTTTTCTAATCATAAATCGAGATAAAAGACGCTACCAGATGTCGTCCACTTTTCTAATCATAAATCGAGAAAAAAGACGTTCCCCGATGTCGTCCACTTTTCTAATCACAAATCTAGATAAAAGACACTCCCTAGTGTCGTCCAGTTTTCTAATCATAAATCTAGATAAAAGGCGCTCCCTGATGTCGTCCACTTTTTAAACATAAATCTAGATAAAAGACGCTCCCTGATGTCGTCCACTTTTCTAATCATAAATCTAGATAAAGACGCCCCCTGTTGTCGTCCACTTTTCTAATCATAAATCTAGATAAAAGACGCTACGGGATGTCGTCCACTTTTCTAATCACAAATCTAGATAAAAGACGTTCCCTGATGTCGTCCACTTTTCTAATCATAAATCTAGATAAAAGACGTTCCCTGATGTGTCCACTTTTCTAATCATAAATTTAGATAAAAGACGCTCCCTGATGTCGTCCACTTTTCTAATCATAAATCGAGATAAAAGACGTTCCCTGATGTCGTCCACTTTTCTAATCGCAAATCTAGATAAAGACGCCCTTTGATGCCGTCCACTTTTCTAATCGTGAATCTAGATAAAGACGCCGTACGATGTCACCATTTCTAATCTCTAACCTAGAGGAAGACACCCTATGATAACTATCGTTGCTATTTATTTCCGTTTTGCCTAACCATAACCATAACCAAATGTTTTTGTTTTCATCTCATTCAACAATTACGACAATGCATAACAAAACAGTAGTACACGGATAGGATGGAGAATATGGAAAGAAAAAACCTAAGAGACCGTTAGGTTCCGCAAACAGGGCCTTCCCTTTCTTGCATGAAATAAAGCAGCAGGTTCGGAAAATTTAAAACATAATTCACTATTTTATCTAGTTAACTACTGCTGTCTGTGCTCATACTAATTATTTAAGTGGCAGTTAAAAGATGTTCATTTACTTGAATTTAAAGAGTCGGATATCACAGGATAGACGAATTTCAATTGGCGTCATATTCCAAGTGATAGGTCTTATATATTTAATTGAAAATTGATGTGTGTTGGCCAGAGAAGACACTTAATTAAGTAAACAAATAATCAGTTCATGTCAGAAGTCACACAGAAACAATTACTTTAGCAACTCAGTGTTAAAACATTGACGATTAATCCCCGCATTCCTGTATTGCTAGTTTGTTGTCCAGATAAGTTGAAAACCTCCAATTATCCATTTCAGCACTTATTTCTCTTGAAGGAGCGGTGTCATTTTCTTTTTCTTCCCAGTGCAATTGCTTTTACAGTTGGTGCTGACTTGTCTTATGTGGTGCGTGGCCGACGAGGAACGGAGAACGGAGTTCACGGTCGATGGACATCAATGACGTGGATGATACATGTTCATCGGTTGGATAACAAATGAAAGGAAGGAAGGAAGAAAAATAGGAAGGAAGAAAGAGAGAAAGGAAGGAAGTTGGAAAGGAAGAAAGAAAAGAAGGAAGTAAGAAAGAAAGGAAAGAAGCATATACTTTCAGAATCGCCAATGTAGATTTATTGTTTAAATCACCTACTCTGTTAAGTTCATAGATCGAGCATGCTTCGTGTGGCCGTCTTGTGTGTTGTTTTCTTTTTGAATTTTAATTTAAAGTTGGCGCTACTTAATTGTTTGCCATACTAAAGTTGGTATTCGATTTGAAATGTTAATATTTTGATCTGCTGAAACCCCTTCAACTTTAAACTGCAGTTAGATAGAAACCAATGAAACAGTTAAGTTTGGAAAAAGTCTAATAGTCAATCCGTGCTTTAAAGTGTTCCTTCATAGAAGCATAAAACAGAATAATCTGAATTTAAACTGACCTTTTGTCTTTTCTTCGCATCATAACTTCAAGGCATCCTTAGCGTTTATGTTGTTGGCCATATCAAACGTTGATCTTCGATTAGGCCTTATTGCATTTCGATTTGCTGGCACCAGTAAAACAGTCAATATTTTATAATTTATACAAGCTCATGTTCACTTCTGTAATTCAAAATTCCCTATAAAGTTTGTCTTTAAAATAAATTTAAAGAGGAAACAAAAACAACTCAGAAGTTGATGGTCTTAACATATATGTATCAACCATAAAAATTCTGAACAGCATTCGCGTAGGTTACTTTGTCAGTCCCCAATCTGTGAAGGTGTAGACCCATCTTGACAAAAAACACAAATAATGACTGTAAGCTTATAAATGCATGTACGTGTGGACACATGTTGTATGTTTGCATAATGTATAGTATATACATGGGGTCCTGTGTATAATCATATTATTCGTTTGTTGAGAAAACAACAGACAAATAGCAATCACTGTAGGTGTATAGAGAATAGCAGAACTGAAGGAAATAAAGTGGCATTAGTAAAGTTAGGAAAGTTTAGTGAGTCTAGTAGGTTAAAGTTATGACGTTTATTCCAAGGAATTTATTATGGGAGGAAGTTTGGCTGATTCTGAGTGAATGGTTCTCATTGCGGGTTAACATTTAAAAAAGCATGCAATTATGCCTCATTAATAAGCGAGTGTTTTCGTGGAATTTCAGTGAATGAATCTGTAGCGTCTAAGTTTAATCACCTAATAGTGACTTTGCATGGTGTATAATAGGCATATTGTATGTAATATTATCATAGGCCCATTCCACGCAAAACTATGTGTAATTGAATTAGCGTGCTTTGTTTTTATGAAACGAGTAAAGCAACAGATCTAACGGATTTCTTCTTTGTATTGTTCAATATGTTGAGACGAATAACTAGTTTAAATTTCTGTAAGGCATTCCTTAACATTTTTATTAATTTATGATTGTGGTAGTAGCAGATATGTTATAACTACAAAATGTACAACTGCAACAAACCACAGTTAAATCAATCAGCTCCAATAATGCTATTCGTTTTTTCCTCACCGTGTTGTCGACGACTTTGCTTCAACTATTTCGATAACAGAAGATGTTAAAGCTTGTAATATCGGTCACTATGTTGGCCTCCTTTGATCAGAAGATTAAGCTTGTCATTTAAACAAACTTTTAGTGGAACATAATTTAAAAATCGAAGTTTGAAATCAATATTTTAGCAAACGTGCGTCTGTCTGCACAGAAAATTCTGGAAACGTTGTCATCGTAATGAATATGACGTCACCAGTAGCGTTTGTTAACATTTGGTGACGACACCAATGTTGATCACGTGCATCTTGCATCCAATCGTTTTACAGGATAATCGCCATTTTCTAAATGACACCTTCCCCAATCGTACAACCAAGACGCAATTGCACTTCAGCAGGTTGAAGAGCATAAGTTTGAGAATTATGTACACAAAGTCAATGCCTAATAATAACAATTGGTTATGAATAAGTTTTACATAATAGATATTAAGTTTATCAACCACTCATCAACGGCTAGGTAGTGAAATTCTAGGGCTTCGCGCCATCGACATACAGGTGTAGCGATTTCAAATTACCCCCATTCACCTTACCCCCCGGTAACTTGAAGGTGATTTCAAGTTACCCCCTGTGACTTAAGATTACTCCAGAGGTAATATGAACTCCGCTTCAGGCTACCTCCCCGACAACTTGAAATTTATTTCAAGTTACCCCCCTGTAACTAACTACTCCGCTGCCTTGCAGTTCAGCAGTGCCAGTCCCAAACCTTGAAAAAAGAGCAGGGTTGTGTGGCAAGCGTGTGGGCCTTCCAGGTAAAACCACATCTTGCAACAGAAAAGACACATAAAAGGTCAATATCATTGTCGTGGCAGGTCGGTCGGTCGGGAGATGACCCATGGACCCATCTGTGAAGGGTCGTGGTGAAAGCCGAAAGGAAGCCAAGACTCAGAAGTCTCAAATCTTAACTAACAAAGCCTAGGCAAAAATTAAATACTGGAATGTAAGAAAATTATGATACAGGGAAGTTGTCGCAGGTGATGAGAGAGATGTAAGAGTACAAACTTTAAATATTGGGGCAGAGTGAGATGCGATGAACCTGCAGAGGCAATAGTGTGTCTCAAGGAATAAGCATCTACTACTCAGGTGGAGCCAAGCATGACAGAGAAGTGGGCATAATGGTCAGCCAAAAATGATATCAGCTAATTAGATGAGAACTAGTAAGTGAAAGAATAACCAGTAGACCACAAACAGGGCATCCCACCACTTCTAATCTGCAGCATTTGCTTAGTTTTCTTGTTATTTTTGATGAGTTATGTAGAGGATTGAGTTAGCAAGTCAAATCCCATCTGGGTGCGATGTGGGCAGCCCAAAGCCCACGAACCCACTCCTCGCCCACCCAAAAGTCGGATATTGCAAAAGTTGGTTAATGGGCTGTTAAGAGCAACCCCATATGGGTGTGATGTTGGCAGCCTCAGCCCACAAGCCCACTCATCGCCCACATTTTTTTTCGGATAATAGGTTCCTCATCTCACGCCCAGATGGGCTTAACATGGGCTAGCCCCAGCCCATGAGCCCATATAATGTGGAGATGGGCTCAATATGGGCATGTTGGCAGGGAGGCCTACTATATATTAAGCGTTATTCGTCAATTTACCGATTTACTTGCTGACTGATTTATATATTATACACTGTGACATAATTAATATAGCTTAAAGCTCTAGGAGTATTGTCCTTAGAAGTGCCAGTTTAGAAGTTCGAAGATGACGGCTACGAAATGCAGACATTGAGACACAGTAAATTTTATCTGCCAAAGCAATTAGTATATGTTTTTGAGCGGCAGACTATTTCTTCTTCCTGGCACATAAAAATATGGTCTGCGTCATTTAATCAACAATCCCCTACTTTTATTTGCATTGGACATTGGACATTTATGTGCGTGGCTGGCTGGCCCATGTTAAATACATGTAAACAATACGCAGCGAATGTTTGTGAAGTTGCATAAAAAAGTGATGCCAACAATCAATTTTATTATTTATGCAGTAGGTATTTGCAAATTAGCGAGGAATGTAATTGAATGTGATCAATTATTGCTCACGGTGTTTGAGCGAAGCGTTCGTCTCCAGTCTATAAGCCACCCATAGTCCATGGACCATTACTACTCGTCTTTCTATAGTTTCTCATGCTTTATGACCGTCTGTATTAACAGAGTGCAAACTACGGTGTGTATTCCAACATGGCCTCTTTTCGAAGATTAGGCCTATCGTCATCATTAACAAAAAATATACTAACTTATTTTACTTACTTACAATAGAGGCTAGCAGATAATTCAGACTGCATCGTAAAAATGACAAACGTTGGTACTTTGCCAAAGCCAAAAATGACGTTTCGAGTACGTCATCGTATTATCTTCAGTCCCTGACTCAATTAATTTGTCAGTTGCAGCACAGATCGCAAAGAAGATGGACGTGTTCCAGATTTTTGCGAAGTTTTCGCAAATCTGCAGCTATTCGTCGATTTTCTTCAGTATTCTGCTTCTTTTTCGATTGAATTTCCTTCGAGGTGTAGCAGGTAAACTCAACTGATTGCAAAACAACGATTTCTTATCGAATTTTTCAATTTAGAGATCGAGTTAGTCATCATTAGCTACAAACCTTGATTTTAACTGCCATTTATCGGCGAATTTAAAAAGTTCTGCGCCAAGAGAGCTGATGAGACGAGACCTAGATAGAGACGATGAGTAAATGTTGGCTTTAACCGAGTGTCAATGTGAGCTAAGTCTGTAAAGTGTCTCACTCTGCCTCTTGTCTTTGTCATTTTTCTTCCTCCTGTCTTATGTCGGTCTACAGCTCAATTTGGTATCTTTTTAGGTCCGCTGACCATATTTTTTCTCCTTCTCGAGCCCACATTTTTGTATCGGGCCAGCTCAAAAGACAAAACAGTGATGCATAGCGTCATAAAGTAAGAAAGAAACCGAGCAAGATGATAGGTAGAGAAAGACGTGGAGTAGGATAGATGGAAAGAGGGAAAATAGTAACTTTCTTATTTAACTGAGCCGTAATAATTATGATGAAATAATTTTTTCAGTGGCATGGGATATAATTATGGACTATGTTGTCAAAATCTGGTTCCATCCGTCCATAACACAGAGGCGGCAGAGCCGGGCAGACAGACCTAAGACAAAGCGTTGAATTGTATGTGTGGACCTACGACTGTTTCTCGGAGATGTATTCTTTTTATTCTAACCTAAACCAACGTGTCTATGCGCCGGCAACCTTGGCAAAAGACAGGCAGTTAGATCTTCAGAAACCCAGACGATTGTGGCACCGGCGCCAAGAATGCAAAATTAAGTCTGCGATTTTGACCTATGTAGGCCTATACATGACACTCTTTACAATGTTTTAATGATTCAATTAAATCTACTCAATTAAGACAGTGCACATTTATACAACATCATCAGGTTTATAAATTACGCAGGTTAGAGAAATCCAGCAGTTTGTCATCGTCCATCATGGCAGCCTCAGGCCAGAGAACTCCGGCAGTTTTGGCACCGTCCGTCCTGGTAGAGGCGCTGTGGCATCTGACATGGAGTACTACCTGTTAACTTCGAGCTGTCTCCGGCTGCAATGGTCGTGTGATGCCATTCACTTGAAGGATCTCAGCTCCAGTCCGGAGCAACTAACATGATAAAGTTGACCGTCTGTCGTGCAAACGGCTAGGTTAGTTTCAGTTTTTATGAATGTTTTTACTATAAATCCCATAGATTGGCTGCTAGTAAAATCGTCAGGTTGTTTGGAAGATGCTTATTATGTAGCAAAATGTCGACCAGCATAATGAAACACAGAGGACTTTCTGTATTGTCTGCCTGTCTCTTTGCTAAATTTCTCTTCTGCTTGTCTCAAGTCTGTTTACAGCTCTATCATGTATATTTTCCCTCTTCTTAGTTCTGCTGAACCTAATTTTTCTATTCTTGTGCCCAACATGTCTTAATTCTGGCTGCCTCCCTGTCATGGATGAATGGAACGAGATTTTTTTACGAAAGCTTTTGGCAACATAGTCCTTATGCTTTGCCGTTGAACAAAATTATTTTGGCATGTTGCAGCTCAGTTAAATGATAAAGTTATTGTTTGTAATCTACATCTTTTTCTCCCTGTTATTTAGTTCACTCCCTTTCTAAACTCTATGACATTTTACCTTATTCTCTTGTCTTTTAGAACTAGCTGGAACCTGGGATGCCTGGAGAGTGGAGATGTCATGGGACGAGACTTGAGAAGGAGCTGGCGATGAACAGAGGAGACGAGTGGACGATGAGTTGCGTTGCTTGATATGAAGACCTACACGGGAAGGACTACAGGTAACTTTTAGAATTCTAAGGTATAGAATTTATTGCTTTATACTAGGTTGGATGAATGTAGGATGCGGTGGTGTAGCGATATACGTTCTATGCCGTGTTACTGGAAGGTCGCAGATTCGAATCTGCCTCAGGCCACTGGGTAGTGACCCTAGATAAGTTGATTGACCAGAATTGTCTGTGAGGAAGGAAGGCAATGGGAAATCACCTCACTCGTGGGAAACGTGGGTGGGATATAAGAAGTCCGGCAGTTTTTGTATACGTGGACCTGTCTGACGGCTAGGGACTCATCATCGTCAGATTGTTTCATTACTTTCTATCTCCGTTCTCAATGCATTCTGTGTTCTTTCACTGCCCTACTCTCAGTTTTGCTCTAGATTTCTTTTTCTTTTCTAATAATTTACTTTGGTCAGTTTCGGCATACGTCAGTTTAAGATCCGTGTAACTTCCTTTGGTTAAGTTCTGATAATTAATGGTCTCCACAAGTAAGCAATTCAACACGAATAAGTTCCATCTAAAAGCACAGACGAAAAGAGAATGGCGCACAGTATAAAAATCCGCTGCGAACTCTAATCGCAATCGTTAACTTCTGAACACTTTTAAAGCGCCTCTCAAGAGCCAAGTGCAGGACACCAGCAAATTCAAGAGAGCTTCAGAGGTTGAATGAATATGTTGCATTCAGTCTGCTACGAGGAGATAGTTCTTGGTTAACCTCATACCTGAAGTCAACACAGATCGACCTTCCAACTGCTTGCTTGAGAAAATGTGATGGGCCAAATGCGTCACATGTTCTCTGTAGGGCCCTTTTTTGAGATAATATTAAGTAGGGTACATTTGGGCAGCGGCGGATCCAGACCATCTAGTGAGGGGGTGGCGATTTTTAGGTTTTAGTGGCAACCGCAGGTTGCCACTAAAACTCTAAAGCTAAAACTCTAAAATCTAAAATCTAAATCTAAAACTCTAGTCTTCATCAAATGATTGTATTTCAAATTTCAAAAATTATAAATTACTTCAAAATATAATTTACAACAGTGTATATCTACATTAAAATTTGATCATTTTTGTTGACATTGCATACTTTCTTTATAAAGGGCTGCAAAAGCCAAGTAAAAATCGCTAAAGAAATTTCTTTCCAAATAATATAAGGGGGGCGATCGCCCCCATCGCCCCCCCCTATGGATCCGCCACAGTAGACAAAACATTTATGCGGCTCAAAAATTACAACGCGTTTTAGCTTCGCGGCCGAAACTTCGGCCTCTCAACGCACGGAAATATTACTTCTGCGGCCGACAGTTCGTTGCAGATGTCTAAAGAAGGCACCAACCCTGACCATAAACGACGTCTACCTTGACCCTCACGATGCTTAACCTGACACTTTCCATATGCGGCGTAACAATTACGCACGAAAAATAACTTCTGCGGCCGAAAGTTCTTTGCAGATGTCTAAAGACGGCACTAACCCTGACCATAAACGACGCCTAACTGGACCCTGACAATGCTTGACCTGACCCTTTCCTTATGCGGCGTAACAATTACGCACGGAAAAATAACTTCTGCGGCCGAAAGTTCTTTGCAGATGCCTATAAGCGGCACCAACCCTGACACTAATCGACCCACACAACGCCTAATTGTACCGTCACGATGCTTAACCTGACCCTTTCCGACTCTCACAACGCACATTAAATTTTTCGGTGTTTTCAACTGTGCGCATGCGCCAAAGGTTGCGCGTGCGTATAGGTCATGACTCGCGGAAAGTTGTATCTGTTCGGCCGTAGAAATAACATTTTCGAGAAAATGATGGGGCATCAAAAGTGAACCAATTTCAGTAGATACTGAAATATTTCACTTTGATTCAATAGGTGGCAGCACGGTTTTGAAAAAGCCCACAAGATCGAATTACTGCATTTGAGGAAACGTTGTCCTGTTATAGCCTTGTATTGGCATACAGGCCGAACGCCTTAGAATCCAGTCGTTAGCGTTGCGAATTGTCAGCATGTCGATTGGCGCTATATAATTGATCGATCACAGATTAACCAACAAAACTCAATGTAACACTCAGACGCTTCCCATTTAATGTAGACAACACATTTATGCGGCGCAAAAATTAAGCGTTAATCACAAAGCGTTTTAGCTTCGCGGCCGAAACTTCGACCTCAACGCACCGAAAAATTACTTCTGCGGCCGAAATTTCTTTGCAGATGTCTAAAGACGGCACTAACCCTGACCATAAACGACGCCTAACTGGACCCTCACGATGCTTAACCTGACCCTTTCCTTATGCGGCGTAACAATTACGCACGGAAAAAGAACTTCTACGGCGGAAAGTTCTTTGCAGATGTCCAAAAACGGCACCAACCCTGACCCTAAACGGTCGCAACTCGCCGAATTTTATATGTGTTCGGCTGTACAAGAAACATTTTCGAGATACTGATCGAATCAAAAGTGAAACATTTTCAGTAGACACAGCTGAAAACATTTCACTTGATTCGATAGGTGGCACCACGGTTTTGAACAAGCCCACAAGATCGAATTCCTGCATTTGTATTGACATACAGGCATACAGACGCTTCCCATTTAACGTAGACAACCAGCGGCGGATCCAGACCATCTAGTAAGGGGGGGGGGCGATTTTTAGGTTTTAGTGGCAACCGCAGGTTGCCACTAAAACTCAAAAACTAAAACTCAAAAATCTAAAATCTAAATCTAAAACTATAGTCTTCATCAAATGATTGTATTTCAAATTTCAATAATTATAAATTACTTCAAAATATAATTTACAAGAGTGTATATCTACATTAAAATTTGAACATTTTTTTTGACATTGCATACTTTCTTCATAAAGGGCTGCAAAAGCCAAGTAAAAATCGCTAAAGAAATTTATTCCAAATAATATAAGGGGGGGGGGCGATCGCCCCCATAGTCCACTCATTACAAGTTTCTCAGGCAGTTCATTATTTTTTATCCTGACATCGTGTCCTTTAAACCGACCTTGTTGTCCGTGATTAAACGTTATGAGATGTTAAAATCAAAGGGATAAGCAGAAAAATATCTGCTTCGTATAATTAATCTTTCGCTCACTTCTTTAACCGTAGCCTACCTCTCACTCTTAATTAAATACTCCCTCTGCCGCTACCATTTTCCTTCAGTTTAGACCGTAATAACAGTCTACTGTTCGTCTTATTTTTTTATCAACCAAACGGCATTTTTACTTCAGTACACTAATTCCTTTGTGTATATCAATATCTAAACAATGATAACTTCGATTCACTTATCTATCTCTCATTGTATTTGCCTATCAATCGATCTATATAATCACGCATCTACCAAGCCATCTAATCTTATTTCTCTCGCAAATATCTATCTATCTACCTATCTATCTGTCTGGGGTGGATTTAAATTATAGTTTAAACATTTGAGGCAAGGAAGAGCCCAAAATGCACTCAAATTTGGTATCAAATGCTCAAAATCGCGCAGGCTCCTGGGACACCCCGTTAGGACCTTTTGCTCCCCAACCTCGGAGATCTGGCAACGCCACTGTTTGCCTCGTCTTGATTTTGCCTCAATGTTTGGAACAGCCTCCTATATGACCTGCGCTCTATCTCGCGCAACCTGTCTGGCTCATTCTATAAACTTTTCAAGACTTTCCTCTTTGACCTAGCCTGGGTGTGCCTCTGTATAGTTATCTTGAAGAGGCGCCATATAAATTTCATAGATTGGTCAAACCAAACACAAGTGCATTAATCAAACCTGCATTAGTTTATTAAAAAAGCCAAATGTATACTAGGTACATCATCCCAATAATACACCTTATGCCAACCAATGTAAAATGATTCTGCCAGAGGGGTATTTGATGATTTCAGATCATCCCTCAGAATTTCTGAAGTCATCCAATATAGCACCCAAGTTAGGGACCATCCATTTGGTATGTATGGAGGGGAGGGAGGTTAAAACAAATGCATATACTTGTATATGAGGGGGCTACTAATAATGCGTGCACACACAGGAAATAGGATGAGGGTGAAACCTCGATGATAATTTGTCAATTGTTGGCCTTAATCCTGGAGTGTATCTGCACAGATTAAATGTAGACCATTTTAGGATTCAGAGGTGCATCAAGCTTATGTACAGGCGGGGTGTAAAAAAGTACACTCACACATATAGGCCAATTTTTCCCGACCAATGTGCACATACTGAATGGTTGGCCCTTACCCAATATACCCCAAGCTCACAATACAATACAATTGTATTGCGATATTGCACTTTTTACAATTAGTTCAGAAATGCACACATGCTTCGACAGCACAATTGCATGCAGACTTGCTCAATGTCCCTACCCAGTAACTCCTCGGATGAGGATCGAACCCGCACTCTTTGCGTCACAGGCTAACCGCTCTAACCATTGGACCGCACACAAGTTACCTTTGTTGGGTATGCACCTTTACCGGTTATGTTTCAATCTGCATAAGTTAAACATTTACAATTATACGACAAATGCTTCTTAGATAGATATCTTGCAAAGTTAGAAAATGATCGTTCTGTCAACATGATTAGAAAACAGTTCCTCAGTCTTCCAAAATAAACACAAGGAAACAGAATACGTGGTTATAATTTACGACACAAAATAGTCTAATATATCTTACAAAAAGCAAGCCTAAATGCAATCTACAGACTTAGTACGATAGCAGTACGACCAACACAACATCTACCTTCTGATACAACATCACACACCCTCTTGTGACGCAAGTTGCAACCGTATTCGTGTGCAACGTTGCATCTGTGGTCAAAAGAAAACACCGAAGTTAAACAGAAATCTACGAAGGCCGACTGGATTATATGATCAGTGTCGTGTTGCCGTGGCAACTCGATTAGCTGATGTTCTTGTATTTCGTGAAGAGATTGTACAAGACACGGAGGGTTGACTTGACGTCTTCGTTGACGATGTCTAAAAATAAGCAATCAACCGGCCAATCAAAATTCGTCTATTAATAGGCATTAAGCAAGAGGGTAACTTATTTTATTTATGTCATGCTACAAAAATAAAATTGTCATTCAACCCAAATGCTATATGTGAATAGTAATTCATTTGGCCACTTAAAACTTGTTATTAAAAGGCATTTTATTAAGTGTCAAGACAATACATTAGTATTAATTAATTAGTATTAATTAGTTAGTATTAATTAGAATTAGTATTAAACTAAATTTTGAATCAAGGTAAATTTTAAAATTTGGTTGTTCAACTTCGAACACTAAATATAGTAATTTGATCGGCCTATTAAAATTCGTAATTAGAAGGCTTTTCATAGTGTTTAGTTAAAACATCATTATCAGGGCATTATAAATAAGTCATAATAATTATTATTAAGATATATTTTAAGTACCTAAAAGCATTCACTCTGATCTCTATGCAGTCCCTACATTCTACATGCATCAAAACCATTATCATACCAGCCTGTGCATCAATTGGGAACATACATTTGAATTCTGGCAAACTGACCTTCTGGTCGCGCTTTTGGCTTTGCCAGACCCGCATCTTCCATCAGTTCAAATGCAAGCGATACGTTATGAACCTGAAACATGTTACACGCACATGATTGTTGTACAATTTACAGTTTGACTGACCTTTACAATAAATGTTTAGGTCACACAGTTGATAGATGAACCTTTACAGTAATAAGCTCAGATCATAGCATGATGGTTGATTTATTGATTGGTTGATTGACTGCTTATTAACGGAACTTCTCACCAGGTGCTATCAATTGTGTCATCAACAAAACAATCCATGACTGCCTGATATATTTTCAGCTGTGCCTCTGAGTAGATACCCTGAAGGGGTTCTTATATTGAGTCTTTTTCATGGATTGATTCACTGATTGATTGACTGACCTTCTGTTCCATGGATGTCGGTGTTTGATGGAAGCAGTACAGAGGAACGAAGTATCCTTCCAACAACCCCATCAGTAGCACCAGGAACACCCCGTCATGAAACTGTCAACCAAATATTTTTCCAAACATTAATTTTATACATCATTCCATTAGTCCTGGGACTATGCACCCAATGAAATTCTAAACTTAATTTTGAGTTAAAAATAGATACTGTGGTGGTTTGCGCATAGGGGTTGAAGAAACTTAAAGAATTTTCTATCTCTTCTCAATTTAGCTCGTTAACCAACTTTGCAACGGAATGATTAGAGACTGTTGGTGGAACAATCAGATAGCGAGACTGAGGCTATCATATGCCAAGGCTAAGAAAAGGAAGGCGCCAACAATAAAGAGCACGACTCTTTCAGAGGAGAACCTTAAGGGACATTCTCTGTGCAGGCAAATTATTATTGTTAATAGTTGAGGAAATGTTTCTGCTAACTCAAGACACATTTGTTTGTGGATTTCTAATTTGAAATGGCAGAGTACTCTTGAGAGTTATTTAAAGGGAGCTTTATAAATACATACATATTCATGTATGTATATATTTTGGTATGTGTGTGTGCTTAGTTAGTAATATGTCTGATTAATTAATTAATTGATTGATTGATATACATAGACAGGAACAGACCTGAGAATCGAGGTCTGTCACCTCCAAGTTGATCTTGTTCAAGTGCTTGTTGACAAAATTGATCAGCGACTGTAAAAATTTGCAAAAGAATTTACAATGTAACATTGCAATATAGATTCATCAATTCTGGCTTTAATAAAAACAGCAAAATACATTTTTAGTTGAAAATATAAAAAATAATATTTCCATTTGAAAATACGTTGAATGTTTCCAAATATAGTGTTTGATCAGTTACTCTGTATAATAATAAAGCAAAGGATTATAAATTATACTAAGATTTATTGCGTGAATCGAATCCATGTATTAATTTGCTTAGATGCTTGTAAGAAGATCTCCCAAACCCTCTTGACGACATTCAGCTTGTCTGGCGCGTGGTCAAACAGTGTGTCGAATGCATCCCTCTCTGTACAAAAGACAAGCAATAAAATGAATGACTAATTGTACACCACCAATCAATCAATTAATAAATCAATGTTCATCAATCAAATAACAATCACCTGTTCAATTTATAAGAGAACATTTTAGAATGCTGACTTAACCAAATGATTGATAACCTGCTGCTATTGCAATAAAGTTAATCGGATCAAGCATTCATATTTAAAGGTCAAAAACAATATATTCAAGTACTAACTTGTAGAAACCCATACCAAAAGTAATAGTATTTAAAATTGTAATTAATGTATTATCCAGGAATCACAATAGATAGGACTCCAAACATATTTGAGAAATTTTACAGAAATTAAATAGAAAAATCAGTTTAAATACTGCAAGCCTTAACTTGATTGGGGGTCAAGGAATCGTGTAACCACTAACCTGTTCTACTCCCAACATCTCTGAAAACAGAATAAAAATAATTGTTATAAATATTACTATTGTCTAATTGACATGAATCATTAACTGATGCAAAAACTAAATGTAAAATATAAATAATAGCCATCTGCAAATTGAAAAAAAAATTAATATCCAATATGTAATTAGTATAAAAATGTACAGTTAACTTAACATGCTTAACGAGTATTGAATAACATGCATGATTGAGAGGGCTTAGTTTTCCATGCATTCAGTACCTGTTTGTCATTAAAGTGTCAAGCTCATAGCTTTATATCCAATATGTAGTTAATACATAAATAGGCTATTAGTATGCAAGTTGCATAAATATCAAAATATCTGTATATGTAATTAATCTCATTGGAAATTCAGTAAGTGGCATTAAACTGTCAGAAACGTTTACAAAAAATTGGAAAATTTTTAACATGGAAAATTCCAGAGCAGTCAATGGGAAAACCCAAGTTGAAGAAAGGTCAAAGAGAAGAAGAAAGACTCACTCGTTCGCTCGTGTGATTTCTCGTATGAGTTTTCGTGTAATCAGAGTACCGTCACGTTTCTTAACATAAAACATGTTTACAAGGTAAAATAAATGACCTGAGGAAATGACAAACGTTAGCATTCATACTGGATAAATTACAACACCAAAAAAATTTATGCAATTGTCTGAAAAATTATCCATTGAGATTCAATATATGTAAAAATCAACTACAAGGAATTTGAGGGAAAAGTAGCATCAACTGAATTTAGAAGGGATTTGCTACCTTTGTAGGCAGTATAGTGATTTCTACCATTATGGTAGTTAATTAGCAGATTGTAAATGCAGCCAGGGTGGGAAAGAGAACCTAGTAATTAGGCTAGAACAAAATGACTGATTTAAAATAAATGTGTAAATACTTTCTAGCTAGTGTAGTGATTCTAACCACTTAGGAAATCAATTGTCCAATTGTATGTATGACCAAGGATGGATATAGAACACAGAGAAGCTAGGAACTGGGCTGAAGCAGAATGACTGATTTAAAATTAATGAGTAAAAACCTCTGTAGATAGTGTAATGATCCCAAACACTGAATCCCTTGTACAGATCAATCGGAGTGATTCAATTGGTAAGTGACTTTTCAGAGCAGTGTTGGCTAATCTTTTTTTGTACCGCTTGCATAGTTAATTGACCTCCTACCCTTGAGTTCGTCATTTAGAGGATAGTAAATGTAGCCAGGAAGGGACAGAGAAGCCAGTAATTGGGCAATAAAAGTGACTGATCAATTTAAGATATGTTGAAGGCATTTCAGCTAATCAATTACAATTAATGCTTGAACACCTGTATGGAAATAACGTGCACAACAACGTTTTCTGGCAGTCGACGGGGAGCGTTGAAAGCACGCATCAGCGTGACGAGGAGATTCAGAATGGAGACTAGGTTTTTAGCGTGGATGCTGTCAACACTCCACTTCTCGTCTATCCACGTCGGAGTGAGCTGGAGAAGGCGATGAACCATGTCGAGCACCTCCCGCAACTTCTGCTTCTGTCCGATCTCCGACTGCGTCACTTCGGGGACTTCCACTTTGACGTTACCGAGTTTTTCTATCAACGTGAACCATTCCAACACTGAATCCCTTGTGCAGATCAATTAGAGTGAATCAATTGGTAAGTGAATTTTCAGAGCAGTGTTGCCTAATCTCTTTTGGCAGTGGAACCATTTTGATCTCACATTTTTAGATGGAATCCACATCCACAACTAACTATATTTTCTTGTAGGTACAAATGCTTTAGAATGCAGACAATTATAGGTTGAGGCCTAGATTAGATTAATAGCAACACAAATATCGATGGCAATGACATATGAATTCTCTTTCATATTAAGTCATACACAAATGCTGGCCTCCTATGCAAAGATTTGTATTAATTAATTTTAATTATTTGAAGCTTATTGTTCCCACTGAAAGTTTTCTGCAAAATTCCTGTCTTCTCTTCATGCAACCCTAGGGTTCTACAGAAAACAGTTTGGCAAATGATGCTACAGTGAATTAATATGTGAGTCGATCAATCAATCAGTGATGGCATCAATCAGAAAGACAATCAAACTAAAGCTGTACCGATCAGTTTCTGAAGAATCTGGCCGTCAAACAGATCTTCTTCCAAGTCCTTGACGATTATTCGAAAATCTGCCAGCTCATCGTTTATCCAATCGATAAGAATCTGGACATACAAGATCAGATATCAGATTAGATAAAAATGATTAGATTAAACTGATACTATATCAATTCAACACTGTTCTTCTTCAGTGTTCTGCCAATGAGCAGGTTTATGATATGTACGATTCTTGTCTGCCCCTCCTTTCTCTCCCTCT
This sequence comes from Bimastos eiseni, assembly GCA_959347315.1. Lineage (NCBI taxonomy): Eukaryota > Metazoa > Annelida > Clitellata > Crassiclitellata > Lumbricidae > Bimastos > Bimastos eiseni. The sequence continues at coordinate 19,309,382 of OY365822.1, forward strand.
GTCACTCGCATTACGCTTTTTAGTTGCATAAGGTTCTCCATTGTCCAGATCACTCAATTTGTTCAATCTTTTCCTTCCCTTGTTGCCTTTCCCAGCATCCTTCCCTCCAGTATTGTCAACAGCAGACCCCTTTTCGAATATATGCCCAAGTCAGCAGTGTTTCCTGTTTTCAATAGCTTGTAGCAAAATTCTCTGTTCCAATACTCTCTCAAGTACCTTCTTGTTAGATAATTTTTCTGTCCAACTAATTTTCATCATTTTGTTCCAAGTCCACGTTTCAAACACCTCCGCTCTCTTTCTATTCACCCGCTTCATTGTCCATCACTCTGCACTGTTAGAAAATAAAATTAGCTCCAGTGCCTTTGAAAGATTCATGCAAATGTGCCATAAAAACAAAAAAAATACATACATTACACACGTGAATTCTGACGTGTTGAGAAAGTCATTTGATCTGGGTACTCACTTGGATCAATTCCTTTAACTTTGGATCATCTTTAGACACAGGATCAATGAAGGATCGTTCCTCATTCTCCTCTAAAATGACAACAAACACATTTGATCAATTACATAAATGGCACACTAAGGCCAATCTAATACTCATCTGCAATGATCGTCAAAAACTGTCAAATATATAACAGATATTACGAGATCATCACACCATTTTCTACCATTGAATCTCAATAAAGAAAAGTAAAAATAATTGGCACAATAAAGGGACTTACCCAAACGATAAAACTCTGGACCCCAGTCAAAGGTGGGACTTGTTGGATACTCGATCGCATTTTTTCCCTCCTCGGTCAATTCTTGGACTGAAACAGGAACAAAATCAATCTAATTAAATATGCAATTAAATCATTCAAATGTTAACAGTCGATTTCGCTATGCCGATATATAGGAAAAATATAAGTAATTACACACTCACACCGTCAATATTTACACGCCACTGACCCTCGAAGCAGTTGGTGAACTATGACAAAATATGCATCCAACACCAAATATTCACTTGCTGTCATTGATCATCAACAGCAGCCGAAAGCAATGACCCAATCTGGCGCTACGTAAATTTTTATACCAGAACCAATACGTCCTTGATACACCATCATCATCCTTGTTGACAAGACTTAAAGCGTATTGTCCCAAAGTTACGACGATCGCAAATGGCAAACTTCTGATCGCCACGGACGGTTTGAAGTTAACCCTCTGAAAAGCCCTACCTTCTTTGACTTTCTTTTTACGGCCAATCGTTCCGATTTTATCGAGAAGCGATTCATCTTTTTTATCCTTTTTCAGAGTTGTACTCGTTGGGGAGCTCGCCATCTTGTTGCTATGCGTCCTCTAACGATCCCCTAAAACCGACTTCATTCCGCTAATATACGCCTAAAATGTTGTGATGCCTTCACCATAAACGGAGATGAAACTGAGGCGCTCAAGCCTGTCTATGAATATTCATAATGCTGTGGGCAAGCCGCGTAATGAATATTTATAAGAAGCGCTGACATTGAAATCTTACAGGTAAAGTTTTGTGGGCGGTTAGTTTTGCGATAAACTGAATAACGAGCTACTAGTGTTGTTTTCGTTAACGAAAACGAAAATGTAAATAAACGAAATTTAAACGTCTTCGTTAACAAAAACTGAAACTGAAACTAAATGAAGAAGACAACGAAAACTAAAACTAAAACGATAGTTGTGGTAACTAAAACTAAACGAAAATAGATGCAACGAAAACTAAAACTTTATTTAGCCAGAATAAATCAAATATTTCTGCTTGAAAATGTTCCTAATTTGAAGAATTATTGCTACAATAATATAGAATAGCGAGCTACTAGTGTTGTTTTCGTTAACGAAAATGAAAATGTAAATTAACGAAATTTAAACGTCTTCGTTAACGAAAACTGAAACTGAAACTAAATGAGGAAGACAACGAAAACTAAAACTAAATCGATAATTGTGGTAACTAAAACTAAAACTAAGCGAAAATAGATGCAACGAAACTATATTTAGCCAGAATAAAACAAATATTTCTGCTTGAAAATGTTCCTAACTTAGGCGCCTATTCGTTGTTTGCATGATTTGTATATAATCCTGCAAATGGTGTTACGCTATGCCATACAGTATCTCTTCTAAGACACACAAAGAGAATGAGACGTGTCTACTTCCGGTTACCGTTTACCGCGAATTCGAATCCTATATTTTTTATTTAGCAGTTCACTTAATTAATTCAGAAATGTTGAAATTTTCATTTTTCTCGTTTTTGGCCTCACGTGTGACGAATCTCAGTGGTAGACCATAATAATTAATAATGAACAACAAATATATATGGTCTATCATTGAGTTAGGTTAGAATTAAATTAGATTTAAAGAATTATTGCTATAGTTTAAATTGATATTAAATTGCTAAAGCTGAAACTTAGCATATTTGACCTAACTTATAATCAAAATCAGCGACCTAAAACTTTATTTTAGAAAACTAAAACTAATTAAAACCATAATTGAAAAAACTAAAACTAACTAAAGCTATATGTGAGACATAGAAACTAAAGCTAAAACTAAAGCGATAATTGAGGAACAATCGTAACTAAAACTAAAACTAAAAATGAAAACTAACAATCATAACTAAAACTAAAACTAAAATTAAACCATTATTAAAACAACACTACGAGCTACCACTGTCTTGTCAATCAAACCTGAACTCATTGAGTGAGGCTACAGTCAAAAAGTGCCATATTCAAGTCCACCGCCGGTCAATTCCTTTCAATTGAAATGCCTGCATGCCTCGGAATGAGGCTGGCATTGTCTGGCTGGCTGTCTGTCTGCATGTCTCTCTCTCTCTACATTTACCTATCCTATAGGCTTAAACACACGCGCACATCGGCAGCACAGGTGTCGAGGAATGAGGCCCAAATGCGGGCTTGATTAGAGGCGAATTGAGGAGATGCGCTAAATGATGTATAGACCCGCACTGGAAGGACTGTCGCGGGTTTCACTCTCGCCAGCTCCTTTTTCTAGATGACGAGATTACCGTCGGTTCTTTTCCTCGATCACCAAGCTCAGCAACACGACACACTGGATGGTTTTAATTTGTATATTTAAAGATAGATAAATATATACACCACTCATCCTATCTACACTTACTAGAGTTATTAGTGTCCTTTAGAAATGTTTCCCTAGTTTACGTTGGAGACGGAGTTCCCCAACTACGTTGATTACCCTTATCGTCAAAACGACCTAACGTCTCCCCCAGTTCCGAAACAAGTCCTTGTTCCTTTGCTTGCTACACTATATGAACCCTTCTAGAGACGATTTCCTTCGCCATCCCAAACGAAAAATTTGTATTTCTATTGGACGAAAGATCACCTGCTGAAACCTACTAAACCCGGTTGGTTAGATTTTGGCGTCCCTAGCGTAACGTCAGACCCTTAGAGGCGTACAGTTAATGTTTGACTAGCGGCTGTTATGGCTGGGCCTTGTTAGTGTCATAGACAGGCAATAGGTTCCAGGGATCGCGTTACATTATTATGGTTTATGTCGCCTAATAGGTTGCGCCGCCCGTATCGGAATTGTCCCCTATTCATGACCCGTGTCAACAAGCCGGTTCAGACCAGATCTTCAGCCGGTTCATGAATTTCTTGTCCGTATGTCGCAGAGATGGAAGGGGCAGGCGGCTCTAACGTCTGCCTCGAGGTGTCGGGTTTCGTTGCTTGACACTCCGTTGATCATTGCATATTTCTCGCCGTCTGTATTGATGCCGTCTGCCTCCGGCGAAACCCATTGATGTCTCCCCTCTCGGGTTTCAGGTAGACAACTTCATTCTTAGTCCTCCCACGCCTCTGCTGTCGGTAGATGACTTTTATATAGCGCCATCGTCCAGAGTTTCGCGCCTGACAAGGACTAAGGACTTAGTAACCTAAATATACCTTAGCCTATAGCTATTGCGAAATACCTACATACAACAACGAGCTACTGTAAAGACAGACGGAATCGTGTCGACATGGTTTAGTATCAAGAAGGAGTCCGACAAGGATGTAATTTATCACCAAGCCTGTTTAACATTCTGGCAGAGCAAGTAATGGGAAAAGCACTACTAGGCTACCACAAGGGATTCAGGATTGGAGGGAAGACTATAAATAACCTTAGATATGCTGATGACATCGTGCTACTGGCCACTTCACCTGAAGATTTACAGGAGTTGGTGCAACGTGTTGAGGTATCAGCAAAAGAATACAGTAAGCTGACAAAAGTAGCAAAGCCAAAAGTAATGACAAATAACAATGATGCACTTTTGATCAAGGTGAACGGATCAAACTGGAACAAGTGGACTCATTTACATGTTTGGGTTACAGAGTAACGAAGGACAGGGACTGCGCGAGTGAGGTAAAATCAAGATTAGCTATGGGAATATCAGTCATGTTTAAGTTGGTAAGCCTCTGGAAGAATAAATCAGTCAGTACTAAAACCAAACTGCGACTCATGAAAGCCTTGGCTTGGCCAGTAGCAACGTATGGTTGTGAGGCGTGGACAATAAAGCAAGAAGAAGAGAAACCCATACAAGCATTTGAGAACAGGTGCACGAGGAAACTGTTCATAATTCCATGGACAACAATGGTGACCACCGAACAAGTGTATCAAATGGCGAAAGTTGAATGCAAACTGTTGGGCCACATCAAATCCAGAAAACTGCGGTACTTCGGGCACATCGTGAGACAGCCTAAAGACAGTACTGAGAACAGTGTGATGTTGGGTATAGTGGAAGGAAGCCGCAGTCGTGGAAGACCCAGAATCAGCTGGTTTGACAATGTCATGGCCTGGACTGGTTTGAAAGGCACAAGCTTAATGAACATCGTACAAGACAGCAAGCATTGGACATCACTTTCCCATTCATGTAGTCAACCGTCGCAAAGCGACGATGACGATGTGACATGACATGATATGACTATAGCTGTATGGGAACAAACTCAAGAAAAGTCCACATCCCTCGTTTTACCTCAACCTTGATTCTTCATTCACCGACACCTGCACTGCTAATTCTCATGTCCTCGACCTAGCTGTGCTGCATTCTTAGTCATAGATCAGGGAGAATAGGTAGGTCTTCAGTTTGGTCTTGAAATAGCCCTATAGCTATTATAATTTTGTGCAGTTTCTTCAAGTGCCACCCTTGAAATTTCAGGGACAACAAAATAAAGCTTTTTATCATATCGAAAGTCTTTCGATCTTGACGAGAGATGTTTCAATAATATGTTTTGCCCTAATCTAATGTAGGCCTAATGTTACAAGCTTAAATCATCGAAAAATTTCTCATCCCCACAGAACTCACAGGGTGGCTAACTTGTTCAAGGCGTTATAATTATCATATTTAGTCCGCAAAAGTCAGACTGCTCTGTTCATTCCGGTGGGCCCTACCATATGAAAATCCTGGGAGGTCAGGCCGAGGAAACACCATGATGCTCAGAGATGTCATTTCACCTTTTTAAAGAGCGGGCAAGGAAAATTTTTTGACGACAGGGAGGGGGAGGGAGTAAAAAATGATTCGTTGAGCAAGAATTTTTGTGGCGACGGGGTTTCCTTCTTATTTTAAATTAGTTTTGGTTTGGTTTTGCGTTTTCAGTGGTACCAAAAGATTTTATTTGCTAAATCTTGAATCTTGTATCCGCAAAAATGCTGATAGGCCTACAGTTTCAAAAATGTGAAATTAATCAATTATAAGCACCTGTGATATGAATGGAGGCCTATAATGTTGATATATAAAATTAAATCAAATTAAATTATTATTAATATGACTACTGAATTATGACCTTCTATTGAAATTTGCACGCACAACAATCTAAATCAGGAAATTCAGAGGGGCAGATGTCCCCCTCACCCTCCAAATGACGTCCATGATGGTGCTACGGTGATGATCGGCTATCATTGTGGTAGGGTGGTGTCGCAGGAGTAAATGTAATGTAATGTAAATCCTCGAAAATTTCTCAGCGCCCACAAAAGCCACGCCAGCTAGGGAGACCAGCTTAATCACCGGCGCTGTATCAAATCAAGTCCCAGGTCAAAATCCGGGCGTCAAACTGAGGAGACAGCATGATGCAACGTACGGGGGCAGTCGGTGATGAGGGCATTGAGGGTGGTCATGTGGTATCGCAGGACTAGAATCCGGATAGGACACCTTGAAGAGTTCCGTTCTTAGTAGAGCTTATCGCCGGCCACGCCGCGCCGCCGACGCCGACAATTTGTCGGCGCGCCGCCGAACCCACGCTGGTGTGTTCACACTCACAGACACACACGCACACACACATTATACACTATATGCACATCCACATTGACATGCACACATATATTTACATAACAATATATATATATACATACATATATATATTCGTGTAATTATATATTATGGCTAAATGTACCGTCTGTCCGTGGCCTTCGTGAACTTGGCATATGTTCAATCAATCCACAACCATGGACTCATCGCCCATAGACCTGTGTAGACTACCTTTCTAACCACTTCTTTCCACACCGTCATTACACTTGTGGAGACTTGTTCCATCCCATTCTTCAAAGTCATCTGCCGTTCCCTATGTGGTCTTCCTCTTTCATATGTTCCATTCATTATTCCATTATAGATATCAACTCACAGTTCCATTAGTAAAGTTCAGCCACTAACCCCTGGATAAGAATAAATTGATAGGGAGATATTAGAGCATGAAGTCATTAACCGACTCATTTGTTAAGATTACCCCGCAGTGGAAGGAAACGCCAGTTCCTAAGATCGCTTGCCTAGATCGATAGTTAATTATCGACCGACCTCTGTGACACAAGTACGTTACAAAGGTCTACCCCAGTATGGGCGCGCAGAAAAGGGTAACCCTCAAAAGGCGCGCAGACAAGGGCGCGCCTCATAAGGGCGACTGCCTAAAAAGGGAAACACACAAAAGGATCTCGCTTCCACTTTAGCACGATATTTTCATTTATCCTCTTTTATTCGAATATTGTTCTTATATCAATCCAGCTTCGTCTTTAATATGATTCTTTTCATCAATCCAGCTCCTACTTTAGCAAAGTTCTCTCAAGTAAATAGTCTATTCAGATAAGAACATGAAAACAAAAATCGCTCTTTTGTGTGTCGCCCTTTTGAGGCGCGCCCTTTTAAGGCAGTCGCCCATATGAGGCGCGTCCTGATCCGCTCTCCATTTTGAAGGTCACCCTTTTCTGCGCGACCTTATGAGGGGCTACTCATTGCAAAAATATTGGAAAAACCTTTAGTTTATAAATTGAGCCATTGCGACCCTGTATTCATTAACATAAATGTATTATTGTCTGTGTGCTGACCAATAGGTCATCAGTCCCACGGTTTTAACTTCTGCTGCGCTCATAGCTCTGACTCATCATTTAAGATTAATTTCAACAGCAGATAGCACCACGTTCAGACTAGCCACTTGACCATTGCGCTGGAACGCTTCGCATGAAATGTGTTCAAGAGGTCCAATTGTTACTGGGATGAGGTTTTCCATAGTTTCACTATCACTAACTACAAGCTATAATAGAAGTGAAAATAGATAATTGCGATCGAGTTTGGAAGTCAAACTATCAGAAATTTCCAGCGGTGAAAGGCAAGACTTTATTAAAAAATAATACCGACATTGAAATTTTTAATCATTGCAGACTTAAGTAGTAGGGGCCCATTCAAATCAAACATTTGTGCAGTTTCTTCAAGAACATCTCAATGGCTTTGCGCTGAAAGTGAAACAAATCTTTTAATTATTTGAAAAGTCTTCTAATCAAGTCTGCCTTTGCAAAGGGAATTTTCAATTCATTTTTTAATCAATTCAAATTAATTGGTAACCAAACAAATACGAGAAAATGGCAAACAACACGCTCTCATAAATGAATAATCTGGTTACACAGGGAAACCTATATTTATCCTGATCTCGTGATTTCAGTGAAAATGAAAATGGGAAAATGTCGTGCTAAAATTAGCCAGCATTAATGTTGTCTGAAGTGTCCACGATAACCATATATATATATATATATATATATATATATATATATATATATATATGACAACGAAAATGACCACGTCGATATACCTACGAACATGCCTACATACATACATACATATACCTACATACATATATATATTTATATATATGCGTATGTATGTGTATGTAATTATGTTGCTCCAGTTCAACCTGGTAGGCTCTTCTCTGTCTGTACGTCCCGCGTCTGCTAATTGCTGTCCTACATTTCTATCCTTTTTTCGACCACTCTGTTAGATGAGTTCCGACTCATAATATGAAAAGCCATAATACACGAAGGTGTAAGGTGTCCATTGTACATCATTATATGCCACAACTGACAACAAATTGTGAGGATGGAATTCTTTCACGGTCTCCCAAAGCATTTTATTATTTTACAATAGAGAAAAATTTACAAGGGGAAAATCAGAATGTTCCAAAAAAGTACTGCGACGAAGCTATACTCTCGTCCCAAAACCTCGATGAGTAGACCTACTGGGGTGAATGGTCTGTTGCTCTGTGGAGTCGGCGACTGTGGTTATAGGCCTGCTGCTGTCAGCTGCTCTTTTAGTTTCGGCAGGTATTATTTGCATTTATGGTTGTGGGAGTGGTGTACTATTTTCCATGCCATGTTTGTGAAAAAATGAAACTGAAACCTATCACTGGGGCAGCAACGAAACGAAGCGTGAAAATTATAGGGCAAACGAACTTAGATTCTTCTCAGTACAACCGAACTTTTGGAGCCCCAAAGAGGTATGTATTGCTGGCTGCGTTCGAGTAGTTAGTCGTGAGCTGTTCGTGGTGTTAGCGCTCAAGAATCACGACTGAGTTAGGAAGTCAAACAAACGGTCGCAAATTCTACAAGTGAAAGGTAAGAGTTAAATTCAAGGCCAGAGAAAACACATTATTGTGAGATATTTTAAAGTGAAGTATTATTACGCATGACAGCCCTTGTTCAGTTGAGATGTTTTGAATTTAGGGAAGCATTTAGATTAGGCTACCTCTCGTCGATCGATTCTTTGAACTTGAGTTACGACTGGTAGTCCCTTTAGGCTATGTTTAGATAACATAAGTAAATACATTGGGCCCTGTTTGTTCATATTGGAATAGACAGTAGGTCTATTATGCGAGAATGACCTAACCTTTATGCTGGTAATCTGGTTTGGAGTTACGCCTATTTTTATCTGGTCTATTAGTACGAGGCTGCTATACGGAGATCCCATCGGGCAATTGACAGGTCACCGGTTTCACGCTTGGTGCTTTTGACGTCACGTCAGCGCCGCTTTCGATACCGTTGACCACGGCATCCTCCTTCGGCGTCTCTCTGCCTCGTTTGGTTTTTCAGGCACGTTTCTTGGTTGGCTTGGTTCCATCCTGTAGGACCTCTTTTTCTCTATTATCTATGGGTCCACCGAGTCTGCTTTGCTTCCCGATTCATTAAATACCCCAGGGTTTAGCCCTAAGCCATCTCCTGTATATAATTTATGCCACAGATGTAGACCCTCTGCTGGCTCACAGGCGCTACGTTGAGCCAGTCTTATACGGGCGACCTCCAAGCCCATCTGCATTGCTCATCCCTGGCAGCTGCCACCACGATCCGTACAATGAGCCAAGTTATGGGGACCTTGGAAGACCTTCCAACCGCCTGAGTGGGCCTCAAACTATCCAAAACTCAGTTTATCTGGTTTCGCACGCGTCAGCAGCTTGCCAAAATCGACATCGAACCCTCGGCTTGGTGTTACCTCAGTTTTTCTCTCATGCTCTGTCAGGGATCTTGGTGTTACTCTGGACCAAGAGCCCGCCTTCACACGGCTTGCTCTGCCTTGATTGGGGCTTTGATCTGATGAGATTTCTGCCGTTGATATGTCCGGCATATCCACACCGCTCACTTCCATCTCTGTTCTATTGTTATCAAGTCTGTCATGTTGGTATGTTTACCATCCAGCATCATCAACGTCCACTGTCAGAATATGGGTAGCGTACTCTGATACTCTCCCGCTCCCCCCCCCCCAAATTTCTCCCTTGAATCACGCAGTATCAATACGTTAACCACTCAACTGTGGTTATCGTGGACACTTCAGCCAACATTAATACTGGTTAATTTTAGCACGACATTTTCCCATTTTTATTTTCACTGAAATCACAAGATGAGGATAAAGAGCGTACGACAAAAATGAAAATAGAAAATTGTGATTGAGTTAGGTCGTAAATTTCTAGCAGTGAAAGGTAAGAGTTGATAATAAACAAAATAAGTTTAGGCTAAAGATGAAAACTGAATTTTGGTGTTATTTTATATGTAACCTGTACACGATCTCTGAATGAGTCGAGGCGCTTGGAATTTAGAGTGCGTCTTTGCTTAGAAGGCAATGATCCTTAGAATTGAATTATAATGATGGCTCGACAGGCGTCTAGATCAGATCGAGATCAATAAATAAATCAATCAATTAATCAGTTGAACTTGATATATAGCCGCTTCACTAATCTACTCATAGACGCTTCCTGTCTTACCTCGGCCAAGGAAGACAGATTTTAGAGTAGAGTAGAAATGGGAAAATCCGAAGACGCAGACGGAAGCCATTCCAAGTAGTCTGACCTGCAACCAAAAAAATACGATACTGCAGAACAGAAGCTTGAAAGACACGGGCAGGAAAAAGATCCTGCGAGGCAGAGAGCAGCATCCTACCAACAATTCTACTCCAAATAGATCGAGTTCTTTCAGTTCAGATTAGATTAGGTTAGTCTACAGAATGCGCCAGGTTATGATAGAATTAATTAGAATCGATTAGTCAGAATTGGCTGACCCAAAAATTGATAGGGAGATATTAGAGCATGGACAAAATGCTTGGTGGCGTTGTTGGTTAAATTCGACGTAGGAAGTGATGGAGCCTTGCATAGCTGTGGTAAGGTAAAATTCTGCTCCTGTAACGCTCGTGAACATCCGCTCATTCAATGCTTTGAATCATACTGCGGTTTGTCAGCACTTTAAATTCAATGAACCATCATCGTTATTTTTAGGCTACTCTATTTGTGTTGCCACCGATATTTGCAAGGTAGGCGTCCTTGTTCCAATCAGACAAAAAGGTCGCAATGGCTTTGAGCATGAGTGACCTGTGGTCCATAATTTTTGAATCCGACTCCAAACACCTGGAATACTACGACGCCAAAAGAGAGTTGAGCATTATCCGGGAGTGGTACGAGATGGTCAATACTCCACTAAGTGAGGCTAAATCTATGGAGCTGCTGGCAAACGAGGCAAAGAATACGGCTGGTAAACCGAACAGTCGTATGTACGAGTACATTCAAAGAGGAACTGACTCGAACAGGTCAGTGCCCGGTTTGACGCGAGCGGAATGTCTCGTGGTGATGATGTACACGGACGACAACTCTGAAAGGGCCTTCTACAAGGAATACAACCGAGCTTCGGCAGAAGGAAACTGGAAACCATACAGGGTCTACACCACCCTGCTGATGTCCGCCCTACAGAAACTGGCCAAGATCAATCCTCTGCCTCCAAAAACAACCCTCTACAGGGGACTCAGTTCCCGGTTCGATCCGCCGACAGCTGACCGAATTTTCTGGAAGTCATTCACGTCGACCACGCTGGAAATTGACATAGCGGAAGGGTTTGCCGGAGATGATGGAATCATACTCGCGTTTCAGCCACCGGCTTCACGTTATGCAGCTCAGGTCAAGGAATTGTCTTCACACGCAGAAGAGGAGGTAATCCTACTTCCATTCGAGTCGTTTGACCTCCTGGAGGCCGATGATGAAGCATTCTACTTCAAAACATCGAAAACCCAAAAGCTTCTTGGATGATTTCGAGGCACATTTTGAGTTCTTTGTGAACGGTTTGTGAGAGTCTCTTGTCGGCCAACTTGTTAAACTCTCTTATTGTTTCTTCTTTTTTGCTAATTAGCTATTATCTGCTTCCGTTACACGTGCGCGGAATACATAATATCTTGTGATGACATTTGGTCTTTCATGGCACTTATTGTTAATTTTAAACCAGTTAAAATGTTGTTTTTAGTCAATGGATCTTATGAAATTGTGTTTGAAATTTTGTGACTTAATTATGTGTTTACAATGTATGCAATCATTACACTCGATGTATTCAGTCTGATGCATATATATATATAACATATATATATATATGGCTGCCGACGTAATAATTACTTTCAGTGTAGCTATTGCTAAATATAATCCGCTTTAATGTAGCATTACTAATCGATATATATATATATATATATATATAAATCTTTGGTTAGATTCGGATATGCATGTATTCATGAAGCTTATTATTTTGTGCGCTGAATTTGTTATGATGGGTTGTGGGAACAATAAATGCAATGAAAATAATCTGCTCCTAGATAGGGGAGACAAGGGCTGCGTTTATACGACATTATAATTTGACGATAGATAATATTAGTAAAATTAGCAGGCCAGGTCTGGTCGGGTCATTTACGTCAAGGGTTGGGTCAGATATTTGACTTCAGGATTCGGGTCAGGTCGGGTCCAGTTATAATTGGTCGGGTTGGGTCGGGTCATGAAAATTGGACCCATGGACAACTCTGATAGAAAGAATGAAGACCCTACATGTGAGGCAGAGCGCTGCATCTTGCTGAACTTCTGCTACAGATTGCTTGAGCTGTATAACTTCAGATTATATTACATTAGTTCTGCTTAGTGATGAAGGACTAGATTAGAATCGGTTAGATAGAATAAGCTGGCCAAAAAAATTGATCGGGGGAGCTTAGAGTAATTAATACGCTTGCACGAGGAGCAGTGGATTCCCGCTATTCCTTAAATTGACAAGATCTTCCATTCGCGAGGCGACGTTGTTGGCTAAATTATTATTACTAATTATTATTATTAAACTGTCATTAATAACGCGCCTAAACAAAATGAATCTTGCACGAAGGAGCGTGAAAAAATAATAAGGCGTAGGAAGTGATGGCAGCCTTGCATAGCTGTCGTAAGGTAAAATTCTGCTCCTGTGACAATCGCTATCTCCGCTCATGCAATACTTGCGATCATGTTGGCCAACGTGTATCTGCGATTTGTCAGCACATTGAATATGACGAACGAACATTATTATTATTATCACTCTATTTGTCTCATCACCGATATTTGCAGTGTATGTTTCCTTGTTCCAACCAGTCGATAAAGTCGCAATGGCTTTTAGCGTTCACTGGGAGGTTGACCTGTTTTCCATGATCTTTGGGTCCCAAAGCCTCGAACAAATGAAACGCCAAAAGCAAGACGAGCATCATCCGGGAGTGGTAGGAGATGGTCAGGATTCCACTCACTGAGTCTAAATCTATGGAACAGCTGGAAAAGGAGGCGATGAAAAAGGCCGGCAAGTCGGGCAGTCGCATGCACGAGTACCTACAAAGAGCGATAGGCTCGAGCAAGTCAGTGCCCGGTTTGACGCGAGCGGAATGTCTGGTGGTGATAATGTACGCGGATGCCAGCGATACTAAAGCCTTCTTCAGAGAGTACAACGAGGCAATGAAAATCGCAAAATGGGAACCATACAGTGCTTACACGACCCTGCTGACGTCCCCCTCATGAAACTGGCCAGGATCAATCCCCTACCCGAGGGCACTCTCGTCTACAGGGGACTCGATAAAAGTCGATCCGCCGACAGCTAGAAGCATTTTCTGGAAGTCATTCACGTCGACTACACTGAATTTTACAACAGCTAAGGAAGTCTATGCCGGACGTGATGGAATAATACTCGAGCTCCAGCCACCGGCTTCATGTTACGCAGCTCAGGTTGGCGAATTGTCTTCACACGCAGAAGAGGGGGTAATCCTACTTCCATTCGAGGCGTTTGACTACCTGGAAGCCAAAGGTCGAAAGTTCATTTTCAGATCATCGAAAACCCAAGAGCTTCTTCAATGATTTCGAGGTTCATCTGGTGTTCTTAGTGAACGGTTTGTGGCGGTCTTTTGTCGTCCAACTTGTTAAACTCTCTTAACGTTCCTTTTTTAGTTAGTTGTTTTAATCAGTGAAATGGAAAAAGTTAACTATTAAATGTGTATTTGTCACTTCATCAAAGATTTCCGTCTATAGATAAGTTTCCAAGTGACCATTGTTATCGACACTCAAAAATTCCAATCACGCTGTTAAGATACGAAGCTCATTTCACCAGCTTATACACTTGAGCTGCGTCGTGTCTGGTGGTTTTCAAAGAGATTGATGTTCAGTGGATATCAGAAATAGGAGTTGAGCAGCTGCTAATGCGGGTTTTGCGGAAAAGTAGAAAACCCGGTGGAAGGATTATGTGGTTATAGGGAAGTAATTCTTGAAGTTTATAGACTTCATTTTGAAGAGGAACTCATGTGGAGTGATGGGCATAGAGGAACCTAGGTTGTCTGGACGGTGGGTGACCGGTGGTGACCATCGACTGACCCACTCGGAAATATAGTAATGGCGCTATAGAAGTCATGCGATCTGCAGCAATGATGTGGCCACATCATCCTTTTGTGGCTGTCATGAACGGCCGTTGGTGTCCATCGAAGCGCATCCGAGGCGCAGATGAACAATAAGACGATACAAAAGTCATTGAATACCAACAACGATATTTTCCGGCAGTATGGACCTTTGACGACAACAACAAAGATTGCAGCCCGTATCTTCCCGTTGGAATTAATCTCCCACCGTTCAGTGACATTCAATGACCGCATTTCACTCACAGTATGTGTACTTCCCTTTGACGTACGCGGAATGCATACCTGGTGATTACATTTGGTCTTTTATGGCACCCATTGTTAAACCTAAACCGTTTTAAGTGTCCAGTTAGATTTTGTCGTACGTAAAAAGCAGCATGCATCAACTGAATCTAGTAAGAATTTTATACCTTTGTAGGTAGTATAGTGATTTCTACCATTATGGTAGTTAATTAGCAGATTGTAAATGCAACCAGGGTGGGAAAGAGAACCTAGTAATTAGGCTGAAGCAAAATGACTGATTTAAAAACAATGTGTACATACTTTATAGCTAGTGTAGTGATTCTAACCACTTAGGAAATCAATTGTCCAATTGTATGTATGACCAAGGATGGATATAGAACACAGAGAAGCTAGGAACTGGGCTGAAGCAGAATGACTGATTTAAAATTGATGAGTAAATACCTCTGTAGATAGTGTAATGATTTGTATCACTTGCATAGTTAATTGACCTTCTACCGTTGAGGTTGTCATTTAGAGGATAATAAATGTAGCCAGGAAGGGAAAGAGAAGCCACCAGTAATTGGGCAATAAAAGTGACTGATCAGTTTAAGATATGTTGAAGGAATTTAAGCTAATTAATTACAATAAATGATTGAGCACCTCTATGGAAATAACGTGCACAACTACGTTTTCTGGCAGTCAACGGGGAGCGTTGAAAGCACGCATCAGCGTGACGAGGAGATTCAGAATGGAGACTAGGTTCTTAGCGTGGATGCTGTCAACACTCCACTTCTCGTCTATCCACGTTGGAGTGAGCTGGAGAAGGCGATGAACCATGTCAAGCCCCTAACGCAACTTCTGCTTCTGTCCGATCTCCGACTGCGTCACCTCGGGCACTTCCACTTTGACGTTACCGAGTTTTTCTATCAACGTGAACCATTCCAACACTGAATCCCTTGTGCAGATCAATTAAGAGTGAATCAATTGGTAAGTGAATTTTCAGAGCAGTGTTGCCTAATCTCTTTTGGCAGTGGAACCCTTTTGATCTCACATTTTTAAATGGAACCCCCATCCACAACTAACTATATTTTCTTGTAGGTACAAATGCTTTATAATGCAGACAATATAGGTTTAGGCCTAGATTCGATTAATAACAACACAAATGTCGATGACAATGACATAAGAATTCTCTTTCATTTTAAGTCATACACAGAGGTTGAGCAAAGGGCCTCCTATGAAAAATTTGAAGCTTATTGTTCCCACTGAAAGTTTTCTGCAAAATTCCTGTCTTCTCTTCATGCAACCCTAGGGTTCTACAGAAAACAGTTTGGCAAATGATGCTACAGTGAATTAATATGTGAGTCGATCAATCAATCAGTGATGCCATCAATCAGCAGCCAATCAGAAAGACAATCAAACTAAAGCCATACCGATCAGTTTCTGAAGAATCTGGCCGTCAAACAGATCTTCTTCCAAGTCCTTGACGATGATTCGAAAATCTGCCAGCTCATCATTTATCCAATCAATAAAAATCTGGACATACAAGATCAGATATCAGATTAGATAAAAATGATTAGATTAAACTGATACTATATCAATTCAACACTGTTCTTCTTCAGTCTTCTGCCAAGGTTGAGAAGGTATGAGAAGGTTTATGATATGTACGATTCTTGTCTGCCCCTCCTTTCTCTCCCTCTGTCACTCGCATTACTTTTTGTAGTTGCATAAGGTTCTCCATTGTCCAGATCACTCAGTTTGTTCAATCTTTTCTTTCCCTTGTTGCCTTACCCAGCATCCTTCCCTCCAGTATCGTCAACAGCAGACCCCTCTTTGGAATATATGTCCAAAAAAGCGTGTTTCCTGTACATAGCAAAACTCTCTGTTCTTCCACTCTCTCCAGTACCTTCTCGTTCGATACTTTTTCTGTCCAACTAATTTTCATCATTTTGTTCCAAGTCCACGTTTCAAACGCCTCCACTCTCTTTCTATCCGCCCGCTTCATTATCCAGCACTCTCCACTGTTAGAAAATAAAATTAGATCAGTGCCTCTGAAAGATTCATGCAAACATATACACACATTTACACACTTAATTCTGGAGCGCTAAGTAAATTATTCGATTTGGACACTCACTTGGATCAATTTCTTTAACTTTGGATCATCTTTGGACACAGGATCGATGAAGGATCGTTCCTCATTCTCCTCTAAAATGACAACAAACACAACACATCTGATCAACGACATAAATGACTAGGCAGCATAAAGCGATAACACAATCAGGCGCTACATAAATGAGGCCAATCTAATGTACACTCTCCGCAATGATGATCATCAAAGACATCTAAATATATAACAGATATTAATACTAGATCGTCACACAATATTCTACCATTGAATCTCAATAAAAAAAGTCAAATTAATTTGCATTATAAAGGGACTTACCCAACCGATAAAACTCTGGACCCCCAGTCAAAGGTGGGACTTGTTGGATACTCGATCGCATTTTTTCCTTCCTCGGTCAGTTCTTGGACTGAAACAGGAACAAAATCAATCTTTTTTTCTTTTTACGGCCAATCGTTCCGATTTTATCGAGAAGCGATTCATCGTTTTTATCCTTTTTCAGAGTTGTACTCGTTGAGGAGCTGGCCATCTTGTTGCTATGCGTCCTCTAACGATCCCATAAAACCGACTTCATTCCGTTAATATTCGCTTCCAGTGCATTCACCAATCACCATAAACGGAGACGAAACTGAACTATGAATATTCATAAGACTTTGGGCTACCAGAGTAATGAATATTTATGAGAAGACTTATATTGAAATTTCTTATAGCATAGGCCGTAACGTTGCAGGCCTACTGAATAAAGCCATATAGTTGTGCCTAGTTAGTATTTGTGCTAATTCTTCAAGAGCCACAATTGAATTTTCAGGGAAAGCAAAATGAATCGTTTTATCATATCGAAAGTCTTTCGATCATGACTGACAACCTGTGCACAAGAGATATTTCTATTCAAGTCTATTTAGCCTATGGATTTATAAAGCGCCTCTCACAGTAGGCCTACAAACTAATCAGTGGCGCTCCCAATGCGAGAAACCCCTAGAGAAAAGAAAAGTCTTACGAGAGCGAGCAGAAACAGTTGTGCTACTAGATAAGATTGCAGCACGAGTCACAGCAGGAAAGCTGTTCGTAGCAAAGGGCCAACAGCTATAGAGGCATAGGCTCGATGCTGAACTGTGGCAGATCTAGACTGCGGTACTAGAAGATCGTGACAGCCTAAAGAGCGGAGAGGACGTCCGGTGGTAACTGAGATAAACTGCCTGTTAAGATCACATAGATACAGTAGAGCTTGACCCAACAACGCTTTGAATGTAAGAAAGAGAACTTTGAAATGAATCCTATCAGCCAAGGGAAGCCAATGAAGATGTTGAGTCATGAAAGTAGATATATGTGAGAAACGTGGAAGACGAGCGATCAAACGAGCAAACATCAGTGTTTGAATTGTAAAATTTGAAGAGGGAGGGTTGAAAAATTCTTACGTCTCCGCAATGATGGGCACTTTTAACTACTGTAGTTATTAACTAGCAGTTATAGCTAATATAGAAGTAGTTGTCTAGTAGTTATAACTAGTTTTTATGCAGTAGTTAAATAAACAGTTTTAACTACTTTTATCAAGTTGTTTTAAGTTAATTACAATATTTCACATGAACTACATTTTTCCCCATTTACTAATTCCGTCTTACAGGAATTTCTGTTATTGCACAACAAACATGAACGTTGCCATATAATCTCATGAGTAAATTCGCTATGTAATTGTTTCATTAAAATTTGCGCATACTATTGTGAGGAATAGGGTTCCTCTCAGAACTATAGAGAAAGCCTAAGGCAATATGGCTGTTTAATGGCATACCTGGAGATTGTTGCGCGATAAGAACTAGAGTAAAGCGGTCTTAGAGGGGTTGGGGCTTATGATCCATGGTTAAGAAATGAGGAAAGCAGCCAGTACGCGACTTGATGACCACCTGTGGCGACTGGGTTACAAGTGGATCTGAGAGAGAGGTGACTGTCGAGTCAAGAATGACAGGATGAGACAGACAGACAAACAGAGAGGCAGACAGAGACAGAGACACAACCTTTCTGATAATTTTTATTACTTATGTTGAACATCAGCAATTAATACTGACAATAAATTTGCATGCTGCTTGGTGACTATCATGCACATAACATTAGCAAAGTTGTTTTTAAAGTAGTTAACTACTTTTGTGGTAGTTATCTAACTAGTTATAACTACTTGTCATCTAAAGTAGTTAAATAGTAGTTATAACTACATATTTTGAGAGTGGTTGGGAAGTAGTTTTAACTACTATAGTCATGTTGTTGGTGTCCATCACTGCATGTCCGCCATTTATAATTGACAACCCATCCTAATAGACCTCGTCAAATATGTCTACAAGCTGACGCATACCTAATTCAAATTGGAAAGAGGAAGTCTTTGAATGATGACCAGTGATTTTATTGGAGAGTTTGTTCAAGCTAGGTTCAAAGTTTTCTAAGCAATTATTTTAATTTCTGTCAGAACGAGATTTGTCATTCACACTTACCAACATTTGATTCATCAGCAGCTGTACTATCACATCGTTTGAATTTTGTCGTCGCTGGTTCAATTTCTCCATCGCATTCTTCACGAAATCGTTTTTTACGCGAAAACCCGAACTTAAGTAGACTCATTTTATGCAATGCTGATATGAGTTTGAAAACAAACCCCTACAGTCGGGTCTATTATTTATAGGGAATAAGGTATGAACCCATCAGACGGGATGCCACACAGGCGCATCTACACACACAGGCACTCATACACACACGTACAGAAATTTGCAATATATATATGTATGTGTATATATATATATTTATATATTTTTATGTATTCCTGCATGTACAAAGACACCACGAATAGAGTTCTGTGGAAGATATAATGTCATATCACTATAGCTTCGTCTTGGATATAGTCATATATCATATAATTCCATGCAGCTGCTGTGAATGTTGACATGCAGGTACCCTGTCAGCCAACTCGGATTCCTGAACCACATCCAAAACCGAGACTTCTCGGGACCTCTCTCACGCTGACCCTGGGCAGTGGCGTAGCGAGGCAAAGTTCCGCCTGGGGCGAAAGTACAAAATGCCACCCCTGTCTGTTATTTCCATCACATGTACTGAATGCATGGAAAACTAAGCACTCTCAATCATAGATGTTATTCAATACTCGTTAAGCATGTTAAGACCAAGACCGAGACCGAGACACTAGGTTCAAGGCAGTACAAGACAGTACGAGAAAGTAAAAGATAACTGATCTTACATGAAAGACTGTAAAATAGTAATGTATCAGTTTTCGGGGATAATGTTCATTTGTAATTTCAATTTGAAACTTATGTATATAGTCCCAACTCCCGAGAACAGTTTTTATATTGCCGCGTTTTATCTTTTTCAATATCTCTTCGGCCTATCTTCTGAATAGTATAAAGAAAACCTTTTAGACACGTCTGAAATATTCTAGATGATTTTAAACAAGAAAATGCGATGCCAAATACCAAACGAAATTAGAAATTTGCGCTTATCCTTACTTACTCTGAGAAACTCGAAGACGTTCTGATCGTTTCGGTTATGGTGGTTTTGCATCAATGACTAACTAAGGCCAAACTATAGCTAAACAAACAAACTAAAGCCATAGCTATTGTTTTGTCAATAACTTCAAATTGCGTAAACGCAAATTCAGAATTTCAAGTTCTCTCTCAGACATTATTTATTTAAGATAATCGAATTGAATTCAGTAAAATGTGATTCGCGCGTTAACCGGAATAACCGTTTCTCGTCGATTAATTCGGGTTTCAGTTTCTAGATTTTTAGACAGTTAACGCGAAACTTATCGAGACCGCTTGTTCGAGACAGAACAAGACTTTCACTTCAAGACAGGTTCTTGAAATTCGAGACACAACCGCGAGACCGAGACTGCAGGCTTCCGAGACCGAGACACTAAAAATTTGTCTCGAGACCGAGACACTGTCTTGAGACCATACAACTCTGCACTAAACTAAAATTTATGAAACAACATGGCTATGTGCTCTAGGCACTTGGCACTGCGCAGTCCTACTTCCTGGATACTTCCGCTACTAAACGCCGCCAATAAATGGTTCCTGGCATAGGTGACATAGAAAACCGCCTAGGGCGCCAAATTTTAGGGACGCCGAATTTTATAAAAACTACGGTAATGTTTTCAGGAATCAAATTTTATGATGATACACAAATAAATTCATAAATTATATGTAGTTATTAAAAACTGGTTTTAGGCCAATTCCAATTCCAACAACGATATTCAATCTCATAGCACCTCATTGAATCTCCCGCTCTTTCCCTATTAATATTCCTATGCCAGAATCGTCTATATATTTTTGCAGAAAACGTGCTCTCTGCAGTGTGTGCCTGACCCCATATTTGCTCACATCTTACTGTTTATGCAACGGGGTTGGAGCGCTCTTATATAGATGACTGCCTAGGACGCCAAATTGCCTGAGGACTGCTCTGATGTCTATAAACACTACGTGCCATTCGATCATTTCGATGGTACTTCGGTATATCGTAATTATGTTAGTTTTTAGTCTAGAAAACGCTGAAAGCATTGTGCCAGGCTTAGACAAGGGCAACAAGAATCTTGAAGAAAGCAACTTAAATGACAAATTTTTTTTAGTTATTTCTTTACTGATAATGCCGCCCCTAGGACAAGTGCCGCCCCCTCGGCCCCTCTGCCGTCGCTACGCCATTGACCCTGGGCTTGAGTCTGCAGACGACCTCGGCTTGTAGACTGATGAGACTCAGAACAAGCTCGATATATACACCAGCATCCTCATAGAGGCACTTTATTATCAAAGGCTGCTATGTATATTCAAAATCGTGCTGCCATTATTTTCCTACTAGATCGTGTTGTGTTATTGAAAATGTAACATGATGGTTTAAAAAAAGAAAAAGACAAATTTCGTAAATGCTTAATAATAAAATCACAGAGTGGACAATGAAATCTGTTCCGGGGGTTTGCTTGACCCCCAAGACAGTTATTAAGAATTAACTGGGGGATGGGAGGTGAAACATGAACTGGGGATCGAACCCTCCCAACCCCCCCTCCCGACAATTCAATCACTGAGCTGCATTGAGTACAGACTGGAGCGGAGTGAGGCGGAGTTTTGGTAGGCCGATGAGTAATGAGTTACAGTAGTCAATGCGGGAACAGATAGAGGCATGAACCATGGTCGAAAAAAATGATCGAAATCACAGATCGTCGGATGGCGCGTGGTCGCCGCAAATGATAGAAACTGGACCGAGAGAGATTAGAGATATGTGCAGAGAAGGATAGAGTACTGTCCAGAGTGACGTCCAGATTGTGGACATTTGTAGAGAAACTAAATTGAGGGAACTTCTTTGAAAGTAAAGCATGATCAAGTTTAAGCAGCTGCTGGCGGGTGCCCAACCAGTCGAGTCTTGGAAGAATTGAGTGAGAGACGGCTTGAGGACATCCAACAGTTGCGATCAGTAGAGAGTGGTTCGATAGATTGGCAAGTTGGTTGGAAGTGGAGCCATGCACGAAGGCCTGAAAATCATCAGCGTAGAGGTGACCTGACGTCGAGTGCTTTTCAAAAAGACGAGGAATATCAGCTGCAAACATGATATATAGAAGTGCACCCAGTACGGGTCCTCGAGGTACGCCAAATTGAACAGGTACCCCAAATTGAAAAAGTACCCAAGACTGCGGGAGTCACCTAGGATGACCATTTGGGTACGATCAGTAAGCTCGCCCCCTCATCGTGAGAGATTTATTCAAGCCTGAAGGCTGGCTCCAGAAATCCAGTGCATCACAATGATCACAGACTATATGGAGCGGTTGCAGAATTATTTGAGAGTAGATGAGTCTAAAGACCGAGATTGAAAAAGATGTGATGATGAGCAAATTATTGATCTCGGCGCTTGCAAGGTGAATGAATAGCTTACGAATGCAGAAGGTTGCGATTTTGAAGTTCGTTGAAAGCGATTTTATTAGGGCTTACTAGATGCACAGCGTGAAGGACTGATGGCCAATTAAGTGATTTGTGAACAGACGTCGTTACATAGTTGTAGGGTCTATACGTGTTTGGGAGTTATGATAACGGCGCGGACGAGAGCGTTCTGAACCGTAATCGTTATCGTAATCTCCAAATTTCTAAAACGCCACTTTAAAGCTAAGCGCAGAGCACCAGCTTATTCACGAGCGCTGCGTCAAATCGAAAGGGTTGTCCAAAGGATAGTCCGTGGGCGGTCAGAGTTCGGTTTCCCTGAGGTCAGCAGAGAGGCAGAGGAGCTGTTAAGGAGGGTGTCGCTTTGGTCGATGATTAACAGGTGGGATGTCAAGTAGTGAGTCTGGGTAAGAGTTCTCGAAAAGGTGGGGCTTAAGTTTAGAATGGAAAGCCGGGGTGTGATAGACAGAGGCACTAGGGACAGATGATGTTGCATGACTGGCAGTAATGGCGAAGGAACCGATAAGGCACGAAATTCAGGAGGTAGGTCGTTACAGAGACGAGGTGCGGCGTTCGATATTGCGCGATTGGAGAACTTGAGATGAGATGTGATCGGAGGTCGAGTGAGGGTGAGGCAAGAGGACGATCGGGTAGAGCGGATTGGCTGGATGGTGAAGAGTTCGCGAATATATTTGGGCTGTGAATATTGTATGGAGTTGTAAGTTAATGATAAGATTTTGAAGTGAATGCGCTCTGGGATTTTTAGCCAGTGAAGTGATTTGAGGATTGGAGTGATGTGATGATGCTTGGGTGTTCTGGTGACGGCTCAGGCTAATGAGTGTTGGATTAATTGCAAACGTTTGATCTGTGTAACTGGGAAATTGCAGTAGTCGAGCTTGGAGTGGACGATGGAGGTAGCAATGGTGGAAGGAGTTTTGAAGTCGAGCATTCGTCGGACGCGGCGGAGGTCGCGAATGAGCATGAAACAGGAGCGAGAGAGGTTTGAGATGTGATTGGAGAAAGAGAGATGAGGATCAAAGGTGACGTCAAGATTTCGGACTGGGGCATCCGAGGTGAAGGGATGAAGAGTTAGTGGGCATGTGAACTATGTATACAGGCGTTCTTTTCATAATAATCGACGTTGCCGAAAAAGTGGAATAAACGTTTTTACGTCGAGTTTTGGATGAACGATTGAGGTGGTAAATCTGCACGCATTCTTTTGATCAAGTAGGCTATTTAACGCAATCGACGAAAGTCACTGATTTGCATATATAAGCCTAGGCCCTAAAACCCATATATCGCAGCTATATGCAGGTGCGCGATAGCTTGCTGATAATCGGAACAAGTATATATCTTTTCGAAGATGATTCTAAGATTCCGGACATGAGAAGAGTGAGGTACCAGAAAGGGCAACCATTGCAAGTCCGAGAAGAACAACTCCTTCCGAGAATATAAGAGGATGATGATGAAGAAGAAGACGTCGACGATGATGAAGTTGAAGACGAAACGAAGAAAAATCTGCTCAAGCAGTAGTAGCAGCCATGTTAATTTGACCGACTTTGTTTCTTAGCCTCCCTCATATGAGGTTTCCCTTCGTATACCTGCAGTGTGTTCCTACCGGCAGTGCATACGGTTAGTGCACATGTCGGTGAGTACATGTAGCCCTATATGGTTAGTGTAGCTTACTCTGCTACTCAAAACATTTCTGCCCTTGAAACTCTAAGACCTCTCGCTAACCACTCAACCGTAGCGCATGGTCATTTCACGCAACATTAATCCATTATTTCTGGCTAATTTTAGCACGAAATTTTCATATTTTCACTTTCACTAAAAGCAGGAAGAATGGCCTGCGACAGAGTAAAAATAGAAAATTGTGATTGAGTTAGGAAGTAATACTGTCATAGGTTTCGAGCAGTGAAAGGTAAGAGTTGATTATAGACAGCGCCTTTTTTCTAAAAAAATGTGCCGGAACGCATCTGTATTGGTATTTTCTAAAGAATTTACGCTGAAATGAGCTACCAGATCAATTAAATTTCATTAGACACAATGATCACAATCTATGTGCCTACTTAAACATTTTACAATGTAGACCCAACAAATCAAAATGGTAATGTTCTGTATAAAATTCAAAAGATTTTGCACAATTATAATTTGTATTTTTTAGTAATTGAAAAGGGCGTTCCGGCGCGTTCCGCCAGGGAAAAACTCCGATTATAGATAATATCAGTGAAAGCTGAATCATTGTGATTCGTGAAAAGGTCAGTATTAATTTTAGTTTGTTAAAGATCTTTCGCAAGTAGCAATAGAAACTGCAATGGCTATTACTATAGTTTATAGTAAAATATAGTAAAATATAGTTTGTAAAGATCCGCAGATCAGGAAACTCATATTAGCCATACGATATCAAAAGCTTCAGTAGGTCCAATGGGACTTCGGGACTGACTACGTCGCTTTGGTTTTTGTTATTTAATAGCATCCTGCAGTCATTAATTTCTTGGACCAGATCATTTCCATCAATGCATATCTTCATAATAATTGGCCAAATATGTAAATTTGTTTCCCGCAGTTTGGTAGAACCTTCAGACACGAAACTTTTTATATCCGAACGAAATCCAATCCGTGCGTCCAATTCTGGTAAACGAGAAAAGCGGGTTCTAATTTCGGTTAATTCAATCCGCTCAAACAATAGTTTATAATTGGCCGTTCCGGTCAATAATTTTATTTTCTAAAATTATAAAGTTACCTTATTTCTCATTCAAGGTTATTGTAGTTATACTATTAAAATAATCATTTATTATTTAATATTTATTACCTTACTAAAATCTAATGATATTGTTTTGGAATAGGGCCTACGCAGAAAATTATTGCAGTCTGCTACTAGTTGCTGGCATATTACTTGATCAAAATAATTATTTGAAAAGAGATTAACTCACAATTAACCCAATTAACAATTAACCCAGTATAGGCGCCGAGTTTCTTAAGAAACATTGGATTCATCTGTAATTATGCAGAGATTCAATGGTTAATACTTTAACTCACCAGCAACCTTCTGCTAGGCTAGTATGCAAGACTTGGAACTTCAAGACTGAGACAGTGGAGTACCAAGACCAAGACCGAAACCGAAACCGAGACACTAGGGCAGTAAAAGACAAGTGATCTTAAATAAACGAATATTAAATACTCACGTATCAGTTTTCGGGAATGAGGTTCATTTATAATTTCAATTTGAAACTTATAATGTAGTAACAGTTCCAATGAGCAATTTTTTTATTGCAGCTTATCTCTTTCTATGTCTTTTCGTCAGCCTATCTTCAGAATAGCATAAAGCAAGTCTTTTTAGACATGTATGAAATCTTCTGTACAATTTTAAACAAGCAAATTTCATACCAAATATCAAACGAAATTTAAAAAATTTCGACATAGGCCTATCCTTCCTCACCATGAAAGCCTCAAAGTTGTTTCAATCGTTTCGGTAATACTGACTTAACACTATCGCCAAACGGCACGCCATTGCCATTGTTTGTCAATAACTTCAAATTGCGTAAACTCAAACTTCACAATATCAGGTTCTCTGTCAGACATTTTTGCACTTTAAGAAAATCGCGTTAACCTGAATGGCCGTTTTTCGTAGCTTAACGGGTTGTGTTATAGCGGGAGATTTTCAGACAATCAACGCGTCTGTTTCAGCCAGTGGAATACTCGATGGGTTACCATGTCGCCATCCTTCTCGCCGGAGGCCTCTTTATGGCGATTTGTGGACTTTTGTTAGCGATGTTCATCATTCATCCCCCAAAACCCATAAAACCTACACTGAAACCGACATTTTCGCATCTAGGCGTTCATGAAAACAATGACGCCGACAGCGAGCAGCACATCGTTAGCCTGTGGCAAGCGATGGTCAGTTCTCCAATATACCATAACATGGCTACATCTATGCCTCATTTGGAAAATGAGGCAAAGACCGCGTATATTAAAAACAGCAGTTACACGCATAAGGTTTCTGGGGTCCCGATCATCGAATGCTACGATGCCAATAGCGTTCAGAGCACCATCCAGAATTGGTACGATATGGTCAGAATTCCGCTTGACATGGCTGAGTCTATGAAACAGCTGGAAAACGAGGCTAAGGACACGAAAGGTAAACCGGGCAGTCGCATGTACGAGTACCTTAAAAGAGCGATGGACTCGAAAAAGTCAGTGCCCGGTTTTACGGACGCGGGATGTCTGGTGGTGATGATGTACACGGACGACAACGACGCCAAAGCGTTTTTCAAAGAATACAACCTGGCATCGAGAAAGGAAGACTGGGAACCGTACAAGGTCTAGACCACCCTACTGATGTCCGCCCTCCGGAAACTGGCCGAGACCAATCCCTTCCTCCAGATACTCGCCTCTACAGAGGACTCAGTTTCAGGCTCTCTCCGCCGACAGCTAGCCGAATTTTCTGGAAGTCGTTCACGTCGACTACGAGGGACCTTGATACGGCGAAAGAGTTTGCCGGAGATGATGGAATAATACTCGAGTTCCATCCAACGAATCCACGCAACGCAGCTCAAGTCGGGGTATTATCACCGTACGATGAAGATGAAGTCATTCTACTTCCATTCGAGGCGTTTGACTTCTTGGGAGTCGACGGTCAACGGTTCCGTTTCCAAACATCAAAAACCCAAGAGCTTCTTGAATGATTTCGAGGCACATTTGGAGTTCTCAGTGAACAGTTTGTGGCGGTCTCTTGTCTGCCAACTTGTTAAACTCCCCTAATGTTCCTGCTTTTTTGTTAATTAGTCATTAACCACCGAAGTGGAAAACTATGCGATTCAGCTTATATTGTCATTTCATCAAAGATTGCCGTCTATCGTATCCAAGCGACCATTGTAGTCGAAACTCGAATTCCAATCACGCTGTACAGATTACGAAGCGCAGGGTACCAGCTCATTCCCATGTGCTGCTTCGTATCTGAGGGCTTGTCCAGAGATCGATGTTCAGAGGAGACCCCAATATGGTTGTCATAGAGATTAGAAACAGAACAAGAGCAGCTGCTATGGGGGATTGTTGAAGAGGAGAAAGGATTAGGTGGATCTCTATAGGGAAGGAATTCTTGAAGTTCTTAGACTTTCAACATTCATTTTGAGAATCTGCTGAAAGATAGTCTGAAGGCGTTGTGAAGCTTCTTGAGAATTTTTGACTTTAGAAACATGTTCTTCTAATATTGAATCATACTGTACTGAGAGCAGAATTAATCCCAAAAAAATTTCATTATTTTATTCTTAAATTTTGGTTGAAGACCCTCCGAAAGCAAGTCCTCTTTCGCCCCAAAATGCAACCACTGCTCAAAATCTTTTGAGTAATTCGTAAAACCGTATGAAATACAACTCTGAAAAATAGATAAGTATTTTGAACTGCTCCTTTTTATGAGTGAAAATGGTAGATCGAAAATGGATCCGGTCTTAGGGCCAGACCCGATCCGATCCACTAGGGTCTTGACCGACCCGACCCGACCCGCCGAGAGTATAGCTATGTGTGACATGACCCGACCCAAATCGAGGGTCTGTCCAGACGTGGACAACTCTGGTCTGTGCTCATGGATACTGGTATACCCGGTTTTGCTTTTACCGACGTGAAGTTTTGGAGCTGGAATTATAATAGTGAACCGTCAAAGCCTACTTACCACAGAAGGCAATGAAATAAGTAAGTGGCCCTTATTTGCATCTGACAGGCAGCAATGCATAGTATTAAACCATTGCAGCCTACTTGAGAATGCTATTGCATTTCATTTATTATTTCCACAAACCATTATAGCAAATCCAGCGTACAACTAAACTACATGAATACACCTGGGGTCCGTGGTTTATGTATATGAACAAATTATAGGGCAGACGAACTTAGATTCTTCTCAATACAACCGAACTTTTGGGGCCCCGAAGAGGTATATATTGCTGGCTCGCTCGAGTAGTTAGTCGTTAGCTGTTCGTTCCGCTAGCGCTCAAGAATCACGACTGAGTTAGGAAGTCAAACAAACGGTCGCAAATTCTACAAGTGAAAGGTAAGAGTTAAATTCAAGGCCAGAGAAAACACATTATTGTGAGATATTTTAAATTGAAGTATTATTACGCATGACAGCTCTTGTTCAGTTGAGATGTTTGGAATTTAGGGAAGCATTTAGATTAGGCTACCTCTCGTCGATCGATTCTTTGAACTTGAGTTACGACTGGTAGTCCCTTTAGGCTATGTTTAGATAATATAAGTAAATACATTGGGCCCTGTTTGTTCATATTGGAATAGACAGTAGGTCTATTATGCGAGAATGACCTAACCTTTATGCTGGTAATCTGGTTTGGGGTCACGCCTATTTTTATCTGGTCTGTTAGTACAAGGCTGCTATACGGAGAGAGCATCGGGCAATTGACAGGTCACCGGTTTCTCGCTTGGTGCTTTTGACGTCACGTCAGCGCTGCTTTCGATACCGTTGACCACGGCATCCTCCTTCGGCGTCTCTCTGCCTCGTTTGGTTTTTCAGGCACGTTTCTTGGTTGGCTTGGTTCCATCCTGTAGGACCTATTTTTCTCTATTATCTATGGGTCCACCGAGTCTGCTTTGCTTCCCGATTCATTAAATACCCCAGGGTTTAGTCCTAAGCCATCTCCTGTATATAATTTATGCCGCAGATGTAGACCCTCTGCTGGCTCACAGGCGCTACGTTGAGCCAGTCTTATGCGGGCGACCTCCAAGCCCATCTGCATTGCTCATCCCTGGCAGCTACCACCACGATCCGTACAATGAGCCAAGTTATGGGGACCTTGGAAGACCTTCCAACCGCCTGAGTGGGCCTCAAACTATCCAAAACTCAGTTTATCTGGTTTCGCACGCGTCAGCAGCTTGCCAAAATCGACATCGAACCCTCGGCTTGGCGTTACCTCAGTTTTTCTCTCATGTTCTGTCAGGGATCTTGGTGTTACTCTGGACCAAGAACCCACCTTCACACGGCTTGCTCTGCCTTGATTGGGACTATGATCTGATGAGATTTCTGCCGGATATGTCCGGCATATCCACACTTCCATCTCTGTTTTATTGTTATCAAGTCTGTCATGTTGATATGTTTACCATCCAGCATCATCAACGTCCACTTCCTGGAGTCTTTCTGCTGAAGTCTTGTGTTGATGACACAGGTCTTCATATCATGTTTGGATACAAACTTAAGTAGTCGTTCTCCTCTTTCGCTCCGCTCTCCGTATTCTTATTTTCCCATCACGTATTCCCTTCCCGCATTGTCAATTCTTGCCTTGGCATTCCGAAGAAAGATGTTAAGATGTCAATATATATATATATATATATATATATATATATATATATTCTCCCACTATTATCTTAACATCTTTCTTCGGTATCTCACTGATTCCAAATATTCATAGCACTTTTCAATTTCCTCCTCTGTACTTGCCGATGTCGGGGCATATATCGGGACGACTGCCATAGCCAATTTACCATAACATGACTACATCTATGCCTCATTTGGAAAATGAGGCAAAGACCACGAAAATTAAAAACAGCAGTTACACGCAAAAGGTTTCTGGGGTCCCGATCATCGAATGCTACGATGCCAATAGCGTTCAGAGCACCATCCAGAATTGGTACGACATGGTCAAAATTCGCTTGACATGGCTGAGTCTATGAAACAGCTGGAAAACGAGGCTAAGGATACGAAAGGTAAACCGGGCAGTCACATGTACGAGTACCTTAAAAGAGCGATGGACTCGAAAAAGTCAGTGCCCGGTTTGACGGATGCGTAATGTCTGGTGGTAAGAATGTACACGGACGACAATGATAACAGAGCCTTCTTCAGTGAATACAACAAGGCATCGACAAAGGCATCAAAAAAGGAAGACTGGGAACCTTACAAGGTATACACCACCCTACTATTGTCCGCCCTCAGGAAACTGGCTGAGATCGATCCCCTACCTGAGGGTACTCGCCTTTACCGAGGACTACGTGCCAAGCCGACATCTCGCCGAATTTTTTGGAAGGCCTGCACGTCGGCCACGCTGGTTTTTGAAACAGCGAAGCAAAATTTTTCTGGACCTGATGGAATATTACTCGAGTTCCATCATGTGAATCCACGTTACGCAGCTCAGATCTGGAAATTGTCTCAATACCCTGAAGAAAGGGAGGTCCTACTACTTCCATTCGAGGCGTTTGACTTCTTGGGAGTCGACGGTCAACGGTTCCGTTTCCAAACATCAAAAACCCAAGAGCTTCTTGAATGATTTCGAGGCACATTTGGAGTTCTCAGTGAACAGTTTGTGGCGGTCTCTTGTCTGCCAACTTGTTAAACTCCCATAATGTTCCTGCTTTTTTGTTAATTAGTCATTAACCACCGAGGTGGAAAACTATGCGATTCAGCTTATATCGTCATTTCATCAAATATTGCCGTATTTCGTATCCAAGCGACCGTTGTAGTCGAAACTCAGAATTCCAATTACGCTGCACAGATTACGAAGCGCAGGGTACCAGCTCATTCCCATGTGCTGCTTCGTATCTGAGGGCTTGTCCAGAGATCGATGTTCAGAGGAGACCCCAATATGGTTGTCATAGAGATTAGAAACAGAACAAGAGCAGCTGCTATGGGGGATTGTTGAAGAGGAGAAAGGATTAGGTGGATCTCTATAGGGAAGGAATTCTTGAAGTTCTTAGACTTAAGTTTGGAGATGAACTCATGTGGAGTGATGAGTATAGAGGAACCTGGGTTATCTGGACGGTGGGTGGGTGACCGGTGGTGACCATCGACTGACCCACTGGGAAATATAATAATGGCGCCATAGAAGTCATGGGATATGCTGCAATGATATGTCCGCATCCCTTTGTGGCTGTCATGAAGGTCCGTTGGTGTCCACTGAAGCGCAACCGAGGCGCAGGTGAACAATAAGACAATGCATAGAAGTCATTGAATTCCAATAACGATATTTTACGGCAGTGTGGACCTTTGACGACAACAGCAAAAATTGCAACCTGTGTCTTCCAGTTGGAATTAGTCTCCTAGAGTTCAGTGACATTCAATGACCGCATTTCACTCACAATGTAACAGTTTGTTTCCCTTTGACGTACGCGGAATACATACATTGTGATGAAATTTGGTCTTTTATGGCACCTATTGTTTAATCTGAACCGTTTGAATGTTTAGTTAAATTTTGTCGTGCGTGTGTGACTTAATATTCTGTTAGCATTGTATGCAATCAGTGTACTCCATGTATTCAGCGCGTTGTTGGCGACGTATTGAAGACTGTATCTATTGTTAAATCTAAATCTCTTAAATGTAGCATTGCTGATCGATATATCTTTAATCAGAATTAGATAATGATATGTATCCATGAAATATTGTTTTAGGCCCCCTAGTTATAATTTCCAATTGATGGTTTGTGGGAACAATAAATACAATGAAATAATCTGCTCCTGAATACTTCAAGTGTTTATACAATGGATGCATACTGCATAGGCTACAATGGGTGGGTTCTTGCTTAGATACATAGGGGCCTACTCAGAGCCGCCGAAAGTAATTCCGGGCCCCTGGGCAGAACAGTTACAGGCCTCTAAACAACCTGTGTCGCTGGGATATATTGGAAAATAAACAATTGCAATAATAAAAGGGTTCTGTATCGATAGTCCGAAGGTTCGATTGTCCGAAGCTTGGAGGGTGACCGGTCGATAGATGGTAAGGTTGTGGATGTAATGATAGTTGGACTGATGAGAAGAATTATGTTTGTTATAAGCTGGATTGCATATTTTTTTCATTCATTCAGCTTCCATTTAGATATGATTCTTTTCGTATCAATCCAGCTCCCAGTTGTACACATTCTTTTCATAATTGAATCCAGATTCTAATTATATTAATGTCGGAGTAAAGAATCTTTGGTTAATCGAACCTTCGGACTATCGAACTTTCTGACAATCGAACCTTGGGACTGTCGATCGGACACCAATACAAGTACGGGTAAAACCGTATGATATACAACTCTGATAAATAGATAAGTAGTTTGAACTACTCCTTTTTATGAGTGAATTTCTTGAACAACTTTCATGTTTTGTGCTTGGACATTCATTTTGAGAATCTGCTGAAAGATAGTCTGAAGGCGTTGTGAAGCTTCTTGAGAATTTTTGACTTTAGAAACATGTTCTTCTAATATTGAATCATACTGTACTGAGAGCAGAATTAATCCCAAAAAAATTTCATTATTTTATTCTTAAATTTTGGTTGAAGACCCTCCGAAAGCAAGTCCTCTTTCGCCCCAAAATGCAACCACTGCTCAAAATCTTTTGAGTAATTCGTTTCAGTACTTCACATCTGCAGCAATTTCATTATCCATCTGAGTCTCTATATCCTTTCCCTGGAGACATCTTCTTTCTGAATCTCGCCACTGTTTACAAACGATTTCATAACCGTCGCTTTTCTCATGAGCTGGTACTTTATCGTGCAGGCTACAGCTAACGGTTTCTATCGTGTGACAACGTTTTTATATATGGGCCAAGGTGGCAGAGTGCCTTTCTACATTTTCCATTAGTTCAGAAGTTTCTTCAATTTTATTTATACTGTCATATTTTTAAATTCATGATTTAGGACCACTAACTTAATTTTCGTTCATTCTTTTATGTTCATGTGTGCTAGATTCCTTAAAATCAAATGAGAGAGAAGTGATTAATGGCTCCGATTTGTCTTCTTCGAAATAACAAATCGAAAAAAATGTGACTAGCTATATCTTCTCGTGTGCTCCAGATGTGTGTTTATACAATAGATATGTGGATACTTCAAGGTTACATAATTATATGATAGTCATTAAATCCACTCACAGTGTCGTAATTTCGCTTGTCGGTACAAGCGAAAGTACATCATTTATTTACTTTATAGTTAAAAGCAGACGCATAATTTGGCAGAAGAAAGTTTTCGCTTTAGACGAAAGTGGGCGCGTTCCACGGCAAATAGATAAGTATTAAAGGTAATATTTAGATGGTTGGAATTTGAACTGATTGTAACTAAGTGTTAGTAGTACTACATTTAAGAAATTATAAAATTATGCATTAAATTAAGTATTAATTTTTAATGCTTCATAAGTTGATTGCGGGTCGGGTCCGGGCCTTCAAACATCTCCGGGCCTCTGGGCAGTTCCCCCTCTGCCCCTCTCTGCGGGCCTGTACGTACTTACTTGTCTAGGCCTGCTTACTAAAGCTAGCTACGGTCACAACAGTTATAAGTCAAGAAGGATATCTTCATTTGGATGCTTTAATGACTGCAATTGTACTCCGTTGTTCCCTACAATGTGGTTTAATTTAATGACTATCATATATGTAACTGTAAAGTACCCACTATTACATATCTATTATGCTAATGGTTCTTCGTTTTGGCCTGAAAGGGTCCCTTTTTCTCTATTGTCTAATATATGGCCTGTTAGGCTGTCTCTATGCAACTCCAATAGCGGCTCTCTATCAGAGGTGTAACAAGGTCCGAAAAGTGGGAGGGGGAAATAATTTAAAAAATATTGCGCGAAGCGGAAAAATTTTGTTGGGCCTTCCCACTTCTTGAATTTTGCCCCCCCCCAGAAATTTGAAAAATGGGGGAGGCACAAATTATCTTAGCAAGAGTAATCTTAAAAATCCATTGGATGAACATAAAAAGAACCGATTTGGGGGGCACATAGGGGAGTCACTGAGCACTAAAACTGGGGGGCTTTGCCCCCCCAGTTTTGAAACTGGGGGCCGATGCCCCTCCTGCCCCCCGCTTGTTACACCCCTGCTCTCTATCAGAAGTCATTAATCGACTAATTTATTCGCCGGCAGTGGAAGGAGACGCCCGTTCTTAATAGATCGGGCGAAAGTAGATCGAAAGTTGATCATGGACTGACCTCCGTGACACAACTAGTCTACGTTATAAAATTCATTGGTGCAAACATTGGGCCATTACTATCCTGTATTCACTAACATAAATGTAGAATATTATTGTCTGTGTGCGGGCCAATAATTCTTCAAGCTCACGTCCACTTCTGCAGTGGTCATAGCTGAGACTCATCATTTAGCCGATCTCAACAGATAACACAGGCCGAATTGTGATATCTTGCAGCTAACATCACGTCATCAGGCTTACCACTTGACCATCGCACTGCGACGCTTCACATAACATGTGTCTAAGAGTTCCGAAAAATTCAAGGATGAGGTTCTTCTATTTTCACTATCACCATAGAAGTGAAAAAGAAAATTGCGGTTGAGTTAGGAAGTCAAACTGTCAAAATTACCAAAGGTGAAAGGTAAGACGTCATTGAATACTATAATACTGGCAATTTAATTTCTTATTATTGTAGGCGTTATGTAATAAAATATCAAACATTTGTGCTGTTTCTTCTGGTGCCTCTCAACAGTTATGCAATGAAAGTGAAACAAATCTACTAGTCACATGAAAAGTCTTCTAATCCTGTAATCAAGACTTGCAATAGATATGGCAGTTCAATGGGTTAATTGCCTAAGGCTTAAGAACATGGTTGAATGAGATGTCTACGTAAGTTACATATATGGAACCTGCTTGCGAAAACCACAAATAACCACTCATCAAATCTTCATGGGCGTATTGGCAGAGAGGGCCAGTCTGTTAAGCTTATTCCGAGATGCATCGAGGGGTATGAATGTGACTGACTTAATTTTATAATCCACCTGCAAATGAGGGAGGGTGGCCCAAGCCTCTTGCTTGCCGGAGTCGCCGCCTCGTATAAAGAGTCGTATTCCTACAGACACTGTATGATCTATGATGGATCTTCACGGCTTTCGGTAAATTAGGAGCCTACCTTAACCAATCTAGGTTCCATGAATCGCACTGAATGTTGCGTGTGGTGTTCCTGAGCTATGGTGTAGTGGCTAGCGTGTTGAACTGTGAAGCGAGAGGTAGAGGTTCAAGTCGCCACCAGGGCAGATACCAGCCTCTAGTGAACGCAAGTAGAAAGAGTCCATTGACCATATAATTACTATTGACGTTTCATTATACACTGATCGTTCAGTGTCGGTAGGAAGACCAGACGGCGAGGGAGAGGCTGGCCACTCGCACTCATATGCGTGATACTGAGAAATGAAGTCTCTATCATTCATATCCATGGCTGTAATTCGGGATTGGCTCTATTAATGGTCTGCATCAGGTGTGTTTGCTCAAGGAACTCGAAAAGTCGCAGTGTCCTGGAGCATAAAATTCCCGTGTTGTGTGGTCTCCACTTTCAAACCCCTCCTATACTACAACGCCAAAAGCGAGGCGAGCACTCTTCGGGAGTGGTATGAAATGGTCAGGACTCCACTCGACGAGGCTAAATCTAGGGAGCAGTTGGCAAACGAAGCAAGGGACAAGACCGGCAAATCGGATAGTCACATGTTTGAGCACTTAAAAGGAGCGATGGAACATATTAAGCCAGTGCCCGAATTGACGCGCGAGGAAACTGGTGGTGATGATGTACACGTTCGACAGCGGTCCCGGAGCCTTCTACATGGAATACAATAGTGCTTCCAAAGAAGGAAACTGGAAACCGCACAAGGTCTACACCACCCTACTGATGTCCGCCCTCGGAAAACTGGCCAGGATTAGGCCACTGTCTCCAGGTACTAGCCTCTACCAAGGACTCCCTACAAGACACGATCCGCCGACAGCTAGCCGTATTTACTGGAAGTCGTTCGCGTCTACCACGTTGAAGTTTGAAACAGCTAAAGAAAAGTACGCCGGACCCGCTGGAACAATACTCGAGTTCCAGCCACCGGCTTCATGTTACGCAGCTTATGTCGGGATATTGTCTTCCCACAAAGATGAAGAGGGGGTAATTCTACTTTCATTCGAAGCTTTTGACTTTCTGGGGCCCAACGATGAACAGTTCTTTTTCAGAACCTCTAAAATCCAAACGATTCTTCAATGATTTCGAGTCACATATGAAGATCTTAGTGAACGATTTGTGGCGGTCGACCAATTTGTTAAACTCTCTTACTGTTCCTTCCTTTTGCTCCTCAATTATCAATCACCGAAGTGGAAAACTAAACGATTCAAAGTATATTGTCATTTCATCAAAGATTGCCGTCTATCGTATCTAAGTGACCGTCGTAATCGTGAACTCAAAATTCCAATCACGCTGCACAGATTACGAAACGCAGGGTACCAGCTCATTCACTTTGGCTGCTTCGTATCCGAGGGGTTGTCCAGAGATCAATGTTCAGTGAATACCAGAATCCGGTTGTCATAGAGATCAGAAACAGCAGCAGAGTAGCTGCTATAGGGCGATTTTTTGTAGAAGAGGAGAACGTCAGTGAAGGGATATGGTGTATATAGGGAAGGAATATATCGTGAAGTTCTCAAACTTCAATTTGAAGAGGAACTCGTGTGTAGTGATGATTATAGAGGAACTTGGGTTATCTGGACGATGGGTGACCGGTGGTGTGCATCGTCTGTCCCATTGGGTATTATAAAAACGGCGCTATAGAAGTCACCGGATCTGCTATGCGCTTCAAATGGAAAACATCGAGTATAATGATTGTATTATAGCTATTATTAAATCCATACCGTTTAAATGCAGACATCACTGCTAGCTTGATTCAGATATGCCTTTTATGATTTTGTACGCTGAATTTGTAATGATGGTTTGCGGAAACAGTAAATGAAATGAAATCATCTGTTCCTGTGTGCTGCAATGGTTTACTAAGTTACATTTACACTTATATTTACTAAGTTAGAATGTCAGTTTACTGTCTAGGATGAATGTAAATTCATATGGACGATTTAGTGATAGCTAATGCAATCGAATTCGTTTATATCGTCCCTTATTCTAGAGAACCTGACCAGAGAAGTGATATTACCATTGTTTTGACAACATTTGTACCATTAGTCTACTCTAATTGGTCTTACCGCGATGAATTCTTAGAGGCGTTTGAAGCGCTGTTACTTCGACTCAGTACTAGAGTCCAAATTGGAATCGGATTTACATGGCACCTCATCCAGTGTGACTACACGAAGACGCTATATAAATTTTCGGTCAGAATAACGACCCCGTAATTTGCATCGCTCTTTTTTAGCGTCGACTGTTGGCTAGCTATTGTCTGCCACAGTATTCGTTCAGTTCGTCTATGGTGCAGGTGTTGACACAGCACTCACAGACAATGCCAACTGTTCGTTCATTGTTGTCTCGTTTCGAGCGCAGGACCGACAAGGCGATATTCCGTGGGAGGAAATACCCAGATTTGAATCCAGGTGGAAATTGGAACTTTGGGTCCCCCTTTGAACGGATTGTTGTGCATCGGTCGCCAACTCGTTCCCCTTCTTCGCAGTCCCCGCGGACATCGTCTATAAAGCAATGCAATTCTCATGTGGCGCTACCATTGCTTTGATATAACTGAAGTAATTTTAAGCTCATTGTGAGATTTAGCATCACACGGATTAGTGCAGAGAACGCCCATGTTTTGCTTTGGTGGAATTTGAATAAATATTTGCCAAAGTCAGTCAAATGTCATTTGCGTTGCCTTCGTTAATCATACATTGCATTGAATGGCACTGTATTGCATTACATACATTGCATCACTCACTATTACATTACATCGCATTACACCACACCACATTGTGTTAAGACACAGCACATTTCATTACATTAAATTACATGGCGTTGCATGTATAATCATTGCACACTGCAACGCATCATAATACGTCACATTAAATCATAATTAATACATCAGATTCTTCTACGTCACACTACGTCACAACAGAGTACACCACGTCACATAATTGTGCATTACATTGGGTGACATTACAGTAATAAAAGGACATAACGCTCTTAAATCCAACGGTAAGGACATATAAAACGAACAGAATTTCAGGTATACCTGACCAGACCTTCATCGAACTTAACCGTACTCTCTCTTTCCATATTATACCAACTCTACTTACCCTAGAGCCTATACCATAATAAGCCGTACACTTCAATGGACAATACTCTAATCCCATACTATAATGATCGTAATAATAAACTTGAAAATCTTCTAAAGCGATACTTAGAAACTAATCGCATGACACCAGCTCATTCAAGCGCTGCGTCAAGTCGGAGGGGTTGTCGAGTGATACCAAAACTAACCAAATAAGATTAGGATATCTTCCTTACCCGTAGATCTCTTGTTGTATCCTTTGCTGCCGCAGATGTGGGACAGAAGACGGGACAGCTGAGACCCGCATACGCCCACATTCCTCGAATATACGAAATCATCCGTTGCACAACTTCTTTCGTATCCAGCGATCGCCAGGTGTAACGATGCGAGACAGAACGCCAATGAGAAAACGATGACCCAACTTGCTTCATAGCACAACTGCATCTTTCCTCAACTAAAATCTGGGTTGAAAATCAATGTCCAATCACAATTCTTATAAGTAGGTCACCAGATTAAGATTTGACAGATCTATAAGTCGTTTAAGATTTAACAATTTGTATTCGCAATAATATTGATTAATAATATTATGTAGAAAAGTTCACAGCGTCCAAATCGCCGAACTAGTCATCCGAAAAGAATTTCGTGGCAAAATTGTACGTTTTCTCAAACTACAATCAGATAAACTACGATGCAACCACATAGGGCCTACATCGAATAGGCTCTTATTCACACAGTTCAAATATTCACAGCGTCGGCAACCGGAAATTCAATGAAAAACATGCAGAAGGTAAGTTTCAGCTGAAAGTTAGTGGTTATATTCAGCAGATAAAGTTTTTCTTGTCAAAACGAGCTACTGTTCGCAAAATCATCACACACAGAAGCGCTAGTGCTTTGAACTAGCAGAACTAATGTAAATATTATGTTTTCAAAAGGACATAGGCCTTCGTGTTTAAAAATCAGTTCAATCAGTTTGACGGCAAGAAAGGAGAGTGCTAAACGCGACTTCGAAACGGATGCAACTTGCCGTAAAGACATTGAAATGTATGTAACCCTTGGCATTTGGGCTGACAGTTGACTGTCCTATAGAAATTGCTACTCTTTAAATTGTCGATAGTGCACTTACAAAATATCTAAATTACAGATTATACTATGTTTTACTTACGATGAGATTTCCAATCCGCTGCGTTGGACAGTCTAACACATTTCGTTCAAGTGTTTCGTTCTAGAGCGATTTGTTGATGAGTGTAGCTCTCTGTGTCTATTCTTCATAACGATCTTCTTATCTGTCTAGAATCCTGATCAGGCAACTTGAAGCAACTTGAAGCCGTGGGATTTCAATCACAGACGGAAGAGTTAGTAGGGGCCTAGACTTTCCAGGTCGAGGCTGGAATGGAGTCGCTCGTTAATGCGACTATAATAGACGGCAATTTCGAATAAAATTTGACCTCTGCCGCTGGCATTTTATGTTTCGTGAAGATACGAGGAAGTAGGCATGCATCGATAGAGCAAGGTAGGGGAAATGGGGCTAAGATCTCGGTCTGGTATTTAGTTCAGGTCAAAGTGCTTTGAAATATATACTTCACATGGCAGGACTTATATGGATGGCTGGTATTAGAGACCTCACGGGACTGGTAATGGGAAAGGGAATGCCTGGAAATGGGAGGATTGATGGAAGAAACGCCAGCAGGTTGATTGTGATTGAGCGATGAGGAAAGAAAGGAGAAGGAAGCCAATGGATGGAGGGAGGGAGGGAGGGATGTATGGATGAGCTTAAATACATTTACAACAGTTTCTTTCACCCTGCAGTTTCACGTGGTGAATGCTAGGAATTATAAATGGGAAAGACTTATGGAGTCAATCAGTGTGGTCTTAATATATAATATAGGCCTAATGTTAGAACCTCCTTGATCTATCGCTGAGTAGCAATGGGTGAGGTGGAATATACGGGCATGGGAGGTCAGGGTTAGGTGCGAATGTACTGGGAGGTAGAGGAGGGGCAAAGGTCTATATGTACATAATTCACGATGTATAATTATTAGCGGACGTCACAAATTGAAAACGATCTTATTATATAGGCTTCTGAGATTGCACATAGATAAGTTTCATAAAAGATGGACCTGCCTCTTAGTAAGTTTGTAGATATAATTACATATATATAGTTATTCTTAAGATCTTAAGAAAAAATTATGATGTCACAGAAATGCCATCCGAGTTCGTCGGTACTGGTTAGTCAGTAATCATAATAGTAAATTCGACAGTTCTATAGCAACCAAAAAACGAAATCGAGGGCACCAGTTTATTCACAAGCGAAGATAATCATGTACTAATGAGGCACATAATAATGAACTTCTTCAACGTAGGAATTAGCTTCGGATACTGACCTACCTAAGTACAGAAATCCTAAGAAATTTATTTATCTTCGTTTACTCTTGTTTACTTGTGAACCTATTTACGTTACAAACCTAACACTTGTCAAGATATTTACCGTATAATTTTTTTTTCACATAAGTACATAATTCTTTCTTACCTATGTACGGCAAGTACATAATATGGTATCCTAACCTACCGTTAGTTGAAATTACCTTACTCAACCCCAAGGACATGTCTTACACATCACTAGAAACTTCTTATACAACGTCGTGTGATTAACTTTAGGCGATATTTGGGAATCAGAGAAATGCGCATCTTGCACACATAACAGACAAATTCAGTAAATTATATTTATGAAGGCAAATCCACGATAATTACATTTAAGAAGTAAATATGGCCCGTTGTAGATTCAAAGCACTATATTTAATTTCATAACAACACTTAAATTGAAGCGGACGACGTTTGTGGTTAAGTGTAAAACGGATACACAGTTATTTTCACGAGTTATTCCACTAAATACAGATTAAATTTTAATCGTTGACCCAATCCTAATGGCTTCTAAGGTACTGGTACTGGTAACTGTGTGTGGTATGTGGACAAAAGTTATACTAGACTGATTAGCGACCAGATCAGATTCGATAGCAGCTTTGAAATCACACGAATATTTAGTCCGTGTAACGTACAGACTGGAAGTAAATATATGTTGAAATACGAAGGTATTTATAAAAGTGACATAAGAGAAGAAATTATACTCGCAAACGTGTTGCTAATTCACTTGTTGTCGTCTACAAATATCCTGTACTTTACACAGGCCTACAGCAACTAAGTCACTAGTACTACGATCTTTGTCGAAATTTCACTCTGTGGAAGGTTCCATATAAGGAATAGACAAATTGGTAGACCTGTACGTCAACTCTCTGTCTCTCTAGTTCGTAAGTTGCTCTTATAAAGCTCGCTAAGGTAAAATTTTTAAAAATCCGACAATATTCCAGCGAAAATAGCTGCTGCGTATAAGCAGTCACCATGGATCTTAGGGCATTCAAATCTTAGCGCTGAGTACTAACATTTGAGAAAATACTTAAAAACAAGAAAGCTATACGTAATTAAGTTTATGGCAATTAATTAAGCGTCATTGATTTACTTAAACTACTGTCACGCAGTGCTCATGGCGACATTCTGTATACGGTCTAAAACTCTAAATGAATTGGAACAGCATAGGCTCAACACAGAATCATAAACTAAATGTTAAATTTCAGCCAGAATTTGCTTTTGTACCCGTACGCGATAATTTTTAAAAGTATACACCGCATCTTTTTTCTGTCGTGCCAAGGATGTTGAGAGAATTTGTCAACTGTATACACTCGATCTCAAACTCTTCTCGTATTGGTAAGTAAAATACTTAGAAATATGGCAAGTGTCAGAAGGAATCGGACGTTGTTAAATTAAGCTAGCATCTCAACAGTTAAAACAACAGCACGCTACACACTCCAGACAATAATATCAACTATTCACTCGACAATGTCAACGCATTTCCTATCAGCTTCACGGACAATTTCATTTTAACAAATCGTGACCGTATCGGATATAATCGCGTAATTTATAAAGCGCTGATGAAAAGCTTAGCACAGGGCATCAACATATTCACGAAGGTTGTGTCGCGGTAGAGGGGTTGTCCAGAGATGCAGTGACGGTCCAAAACCGGTTGATGAAAGATTAAAACCTATGTAAGAATTAAAGAAGAGGTGTGTAATCATAATTTCCGATCGTAAATGTCAAACTTCTTAAGGCTCAGCCCAGAGCACCAGCTTAAAAACGAGCGCTGCGCCAAGGCAAAAGGGTTGTCCGAAGAAGATCAAGGTGAGGTCTAAACTGTGATCAGCCCATCCTCCGGAAACAAGTTGCCTAGCATTTATGCCAGGCTTTTAGCTAGTGAGACTGAAGTAAAGATAAAGTTAAGTTAAAGCCTGACAGATGATAGATGAGAGTGAGGTAGATGTTGGTTGGTGGGTGGCAATAAATAGAAGGGCGATTCATATTAAATTTTGAGGCGAGAGCAATTCACCTTACACAAAATGTAAACAACAATGAAGAAATACGCCAGTTAAAGGCACTAAAAGAAAAGACACCTAAGCCACGCGCATGCTTAAACCACACAGAGATTATTCTAAAGCTTAAGTAGATTTTAAAACGCTATAATACACAGCCCGCGCTCTGAAAGCGCTGATTGGGTGTTCCTAAGTTTAGGTCCGCCCATGTTTGAGTGGAAAGCGCTGATTGGTTGTTACTGCGTAAGGCAAGCTCACTTTCGCCCGAAGATCAGATTAATAAGGCGTTCAAATTACTGCCATATCCGAGTTCCGTTTTGGTGCTGCCAGCAAAATGGATCGACTTGAAAAAAAAGTTATCTTCCAATCGCTTGCCAAATATGAAATCCGTTCCTCCACAGGTGCCAGACATCACCCACTCCATATATCCCTAACCTTCGCATCTTCACAACTCCCTTTCCCGCATTTCTCGACTACGTCTTTCCTGTCTTAAATTCCAACACCAAATCCGTCAGCTGCCAATAACGAGACGAAACAACACAAACAAAACATTCGTTTCTGTATGCCTCTATGTCAGGTCGCACCTTTAACTTTAATCTATCAGTGTCCGCGTGTCTGTCACTCCATCTGTCTGTCAATCTGCCACTTTCTCATTCTGTCTCGTCTATCTTCGTCTCCGTCAATCTCCACTTCAGCAGCATATTATACAACCATAATGTTTCGTTTGAGGGGTATGGGTCCTCCTGCCCCTCCTTTAGTCACTCCGCCCACATCCAATCTCCCTTCTTTCTCCTGACCAACTAGATTCTACCGAGAACGACCGGTTCGTTCTCACGTGCCTCCCGCATGCTTCGTGCCCTCCTGCCTTTCCTCTTGCGCGAGAAAACCAGCAGGGCCACTCCTGGGAACAGGTAGAGGACCAGAGTGACCCAGACGAGGTTGTAAGACCAGCCGTGGGTGACCTTGGAGAACTCGGGGACATGGTGCTTCATGTTCTGTTCTTCGAATTTGATCGATTGGCGGAAGACCTCCAACGTGACCCAGGTACAAGCGGCTACAAAAGAAATTAAAAATTAATGATTTAATTAGATGTATACACGCCAGCGATTGGTGAAAACACGCACAAAATGAATGGTGGTTTTAATCAACGACTGACTGAATTAATGACGAAATGAGGAAGGAAAGAGGGAAGGAAGAAGGGAAGGAAGAAGGGGTTGATGAAAGAAAGCAAGGGAGCAGGAGTGATGGAAGGAATAACGGAAGGACAGAAATAATCGAGCAAGGAAGGTGGATGGAATGATGGAATGAATAAGGGATCAGAATAAAGAAAGGAAGAATGTTGGAAATGTTGGAATGAAGGGAGCAAAGAACGATGAAAAAGAAGAATCAAGAAAAGAATAACTGAAGGAAGGAATAAAGGAAGGAAAGAGGTCGGATGGAAAAAAGGAATTAAGATTGGAAGGGAAGAAATGAGAAAAGCCTTATTTCAAATCTACTAGAGAAGAGG
This sequence comes from Bimastos eiseni, assembly GCA_959347315.1. Lineage (NCBI taxonomy): Eukaryota > Metazoa > Annelida > Clitellata > Crassiclitellata > Lumbricidae > Bimastos > Bimastos eiseni. The sequence continues at coordinate 19,353,918 of OY365822.1, forward strand.
TGTTAAGTACGTAAGGAAGGAAGGAAGGAAGGAAGGAAGTAGTGGTGAAACAAAAGGAAGAAAAAGAAAGAAAGAGAAGGAAAGAAGGAAAAAAAGAGAAACCAGGAAGAAAGGAAGGAAAGAAGCAAGAATAGGAGAAGAAAATGAAAGAAGGAAATAAAAAGAGAAGCTCGGAAGAAGGAAGGAAGGAAGCAAGCAAAGCAGAAAGTATAGAAGAGAAAAAGGAAGGCATGAATAATAGAGCATCTCAAATACTAATGCAGATGAACTTAAAGGAAACTAAGGACTTATGTTCGTTAAATATTTTTTATATAATTATATCAAACTCCTGGAAAATATAATACACTTTTACATTGAGATTAACGCTGAATGCGCAAAAGGTTTCCTTTCAAAAAATCGACATAAAAATTTGATATTCGAAAATGAAAAAAATATGGCCGTCAATAATGGCATTCTAAAAATACCCAGAGCGCGGTGCATGATGGTTCGTGTGCGTTCCGTTATCAACACCTACCAGTTATCAGCTCAAGGCTGCCAGCCAATCGCTTGAAGACGTAACGCAGCTGTTCGAGGGAGTACCAAGCAAAGCAGTGGGCGATTATGGACAGCACCAAGGCGATCATTCCGATTATGACCGTTGACCGCCGGAAGTCTATTATCACCACAGACAACAACAACATATAGTAGTCATCGTCATCATAATCATCATCTCGTCGTTGTCGACACTGTTTTAAATTATCCTTCTGGACTATTTGAAGATGAAACAAATTAAGTACAGACTGGTCCTACTGGGGAAAACTAACACGTACTGCAACCCGTTGGCTGCTACAGTTCACTTGATAATTATCATCCGCGAGGTAGCGCCAGAGTTGTACATGTAGATTACCTTTGTACAAATCAACTATTCTGGAATTGGTGATTAAACTGAAGTCTGATGTCTTGCTGATAAAGTTAACGGCGCTACAAAACTCATTAAATAAGATTAAATTAGATTTAATAAGACTAGATTTAGATTAGTCCAGATCAGATGACGTCAGACAAGATAAGCTTAGATAAGATTAGATTTGATTAAATTTGATTCGGTTATAAGATTAATTATACTTACGCAACATTTTCCATTCCAGATGTCTTACTTCCGGTTTCACGTAATCCGGAATAGAAAAGAACATTGTGCGACAATAAAGATCTAGAAACAAGAGCACCTCCGTTAATCACCACGTGGCCAAGAAACGTCAAGAGGTGAAGTATGGCTGAGTATGCAAGCTGATTTTGCAAGCTAAGTATTCAAGCTATTTATTCAAGCTAATTATACAAGCTGATTTTGCAAGCTAAGTATTCAAGATTATTAAACAAGTTAAATTTGCAAGCTAAGTATTCAAGATAATTATACAAGCTAAATTTGGAAGCTAAGTGTGCAAGACAATGATAGGAAATAAAGCACGTGAAACCATTAGGTATAATGTAGGCTTACATACTGTTAAACCATGTACATGGAGTCACATGGTATAGGTGAAATTAAGAGATTATTATTATTATAATTTATATGGCGCCTCAACAAGAGTCCGTAGTATATCGGATGCACTTAATATTCAGCATGTATGCAAATCCAGTAATGCGAGACTCAGTATGAATGGAAAGCGATTGAAAGAAAGACGTTGGGTTTAAAACATGTTCTCGAGTTCCTCTGAAAATCTGAGGATGGGTTTTCTGACTCTCAGAAGAGATCGTAAGACGGTCGTCTTCTGCTGCGAAGTCGATGCTATGCTATTAACACACACACACACACACACACACACACACATATATATATATATATATATATATATATATATATATATATATCCATTACCCTTTCGGCTCCTTTTACGATATCAGTCACCTTCGTTATAAAATAGCGTACTGACAATACAACGTCTCACAGACCTTCGACATGTGATAGATAGCACCACAGTGGTTAGTGCGCTGATTAGCCAAGCTAGAGGTCATGGTTGAGATCCCGCGAGGATGACATTACTTATCTCGAGGTCTGAGCCCAACCTTTGCCCTATGTCCAACTCAGCTGTGGCGAGTACACTGTCAGTGGGAAGATCAAACGGGGAGGGAGAGGAACGGGCTCGACCTTGTACGCTGAGGCTAAGTAACCGAAGTCTCTAATACTTCCAACCGAACGGGATTGGGATCTGTATAGCTATAACAGTGAAGCATCGAGCTGCATGGTGCCAGGGTGCAAAAGGGTTTGCCAGATAGTTGCAGTTTAACGACACTGTGTGATAACATAGACCATTAGCGTCGCCCTCCTCCTTTGTCCAGGCTTGGGACTGGCACTGGCAGAGTGCAACCAGCGGCGCAGCTGGGGCTTGCCAGAACAGGTGAGAGTGTATTTATACAAATGTTATGGGTTTGTGGTGGAACTGGTTAACAGAGGGAGCGGCAGATGTTCACTACTGCTGAGGCCTCCTCTTCTTTTTACATATATCGTTTTATTTAACAGTTGTAAATCGTTTCCTGTGAGAAATATCCAAGTATTGACTCAGAGTACAGCACACTTTCGCTCTCTGGGCTTTTGTAAACTGTCCTCTCTGTATCTGTGTCTGTCTGTGTCTGTCTGTGTCTGTCTGTGTCTGTCTGTGTCTGTCTGTGTCTGTCTGTGTCTGTCTGTGTCTGTCTGTGTCTGTCTGTGTCTGTCTGTGTCTGTCTGTGTCTGTCTGTCTCTCGATGTCTGTTTGAATTTTTCTGATGCAGTTTTTTGGCTTCTGATAGATATTGTCTGCTGTCTGTCTGCCTGTCTCTTTCGTTATCTGTCGTCCTTGCTCTTTGCCATTCTCTGTGATTCTCTCTGTCTGTCTGCCTCTCTCTCTCTCCCTCCATCCCTCCAATCTCTCTTTTTTTCTCTCTGTCTGTCTGTCTGTCTCTCTCTCTCTCTCTCTCTCTCTTTCTCTCTGTTTGTATCTCGTCCATCGCGTCACCTTCACCTCACGACACCATTAACGTCCGTGACCTTGATCAAGACCTTGGTCCATACTTCTCTGCAAGGTCGACCGCAAAAGGTCAAAAGGCAAAGCACCCTGACACTACAGGTTAAATAGGGGTCATCGCAGTTAACTACCGCTCCGTTAGCCCCCCCCCCGCCGTGTCTGTCTACATCCCTTTGCCTCCTTTCCCACACCCCTCTCCTTGAGTGTCTCTTTAGGCCCCGATCGTCTGCTTCTTTGTCATTGTAGATGTCTGTGTGTGTTCTTCTGTGACCATCTGTGCGCGCATCCTTCTCTTCTAAATCAGTCTGCTCTTCTAACTATACGCCAGTGTTTATATCAAGTCTGAGTGTCTGTGTCTATATCTCTCTGTCTGTCTGTCTCTCTCTCTCTCTTACCGTTGATCAGTCTCTCTCTCTCCTCTCTCGCCCTCATTTTCTCTGTCTCAGTCTCTCTCTCTATTGCTCTCCCTCCCTCCCTCCTTATCTTTATCTCTCTCCCCAATCTATCAAACTCTCCATCTCTCCCGTCTCTCTGTCTCTTCTCTGTTCTTCATTTCTATCTCCTCTTGATCTTCCACTGTAGCTATCTCTGTATCTGTCTCTGTCTGTCTGTCTGTTGCTCTCTCTTCACTCTGTCTCTCTCCACGTGTATATATATATACTCCTGAGAGAGAAAGTTACATATATATATATATATATATATATGTAACTTTCTCTCTCAGAGTCTGCCTGTGGCTCTCAATTGCTTTGTTTCGATCGTCCGTAGCCATCTGCCGGGAAATCGTTCACCCGCGCTGAACAGAATAATGCTGCGTTCCAGTAATACAAGTCTTCGGAACACGTAAGTGGTAAGGGACCATATGCTTAGCATACACCAAGGTCCCTAGCCAACCCATCTCATCCAGGCGGCCGGTTCACCCGAACAGTTTCCTATCTAACTCTCTCCTGTCCCTAGTCAAGTCCTCCAAAGCATCCACACTTCAGACCGAAGCTCGACCCTGGAATGAACTTCCCCTGGAACTTCTCGTATTCTCAGTGTCTCCACCAAAACCCCCAATCATCCAATGTCGTATGTCCCAGACTCCTCCAATAATCACCCCCTATACACTCGTTGATCCGATCGGGGACACGCGAGACGTCCTGCTCACTTGCGTGGGCTCTCTGTCCGCAGCGCATTACCTCCCTTGCTTCTGCGCTGGTCCGGCGCTGCATTAAGACCCTGCAGGTGCCCCTATCTGATTTAACTGTTGCCCCACTGTGACTGTTTGGTGTTGTTGCTTGTTGCGCTCTGCTGCGCAGGCGGAGTTACTTGTCCCCTATGTAATCCAACAGCGCCGTGCTATCATCTGGCTGACTCTGCGATCTGGAATGGCGGTGGCGCTGCACTCCAGTGGTACTCCGTCTCACGTCTATAATGTCAATCTGCCATGTTCTTCTCTGACCTTAAGACTGTTTTGTTTAACCGTGGCTTGGGCTATGGGCGCTTTTGAGTATAGATGGTGTTGGACTGCTGTCATAATAATAATGAAGATGATAGTAATAAAAATTATTATTATTGTTGCGATTAAGAAGGACTTTCGCCGCTCAGGAGATCGATTAGCAAGGCCATTCCAGACAACCAACATATTAGGTTAGTTTATAGTCCATGAGGGATCATATGTACCTCGGAGCATTTATTATTTTATAATAATAATAAGTTTAATAGTAATAGTAATATATTAATAATAATAATTTTAGTTATCATGTTAGAATTCACTGGTAGTTCCTGGTGATATTCATTCATTCATTCATTACAGAGATTTATATAGCGCCCCTTCAAGGCTACTACTCAGGAGCGCTCTCGACTCCAGCACGGTTAAAAAGAACAGTTTTTAAGGCGAGTATAAAATGAGTCTGAGTGGACCCTTTGTGACAATCGTTACGCCAACGGGAACATGCTCCAGAGCGAGGGGCCAACCACTGAGTAGGCACGATTCTGTTTGGTAGATGTACGGGTAAATGGGACGATGAACATGCCTCGCTCAGTAGAGCGTAGAAAGCGGCGACCCAGTAACCTCAAAGTAGAGTAACAGAGATCGCGAAGATAGGCATGGGCGAGACCTAGCAAAGACCGCCATACCAAAGAGATGATATTGTATGAGATTCGCTGTTGAAATGGGAGCCAGTGGAGCACATCCGGCATATAGCCGGATACATGGCAAAATAAAGGAATGCGTCCAACAAGACGTGCAGCAGAACGCAGGACCCGCTCCAGGCACCGCAAACGCCCAGCTGGAAGACCTGCATAGAGTGAGCAACAGTAATCCAGTCGGGCAGTAATAAAGGCGCGAACAAGGGTATCTGTGGCGTCTGGAGTTAGCGAGCGGGAAACAGTTCGAAGCTGACGCAACTGGTAGCATGAATCACGGTAAAGACGGTGAATATGAGAGGCAAAGGTGAGCTCTTGGTCCAACATGACTCCAAGGTCCCGGACAACAGAGGAAAATGGATATATTGTGCTATGCCAGAGACCAGTGGATATGCTGAGATAGAATTTTATAATATTTAGCCCATCGAAGTTTAATGAGGTAGGCCTATGCTATTACATGTATGTCAGCGTCCAATGCAAATGTTGGAATTAATTGTCGAGTTAAGTCACGTGGTAAGATGAGATAATTATGCAATTGCGAAGAAGTCCAGTGGAAGGCAGCAGTTAAGATGAACGAATCCATCAGCCGAAAGCCTTGATCCTATTTATGCGCATGGTTGTACTAACGATGGTTGGATCCGACGTCTGTTGGGCTGTTTTGGGGCTATAGGTGGAGGCAGTTTGCGCGAGTTACGATTCGACCTTATCGTGAAAGGGCGGAAGAGGAGAGAGGCTCGCTTGTGGTGATCCAAAACGGACGATGATTTGGCTATCCAGGTGGATAAATAGCCAGCTGGGTGGAATCGATCTGGAAAATTCAGAGGCAGCGGATCGAGTCTAGATTGCTGGAATAGAAGGTATCTGCAGGTGGAAATGATTGGTCGTGGAAATGATTGGTCGTGGAAATGATTGGTCGTGGAAATGATTGGTCGTGGAAATGATTGGTCGAGGAAACGATTGGTCGTGGAAATGATTGGTCGTGGAAATGATTGGGCTCATGGCTTCATGGCAATACTCCGTAAAAATTGACTTGGACTCAATCCAAACTCGCCTTCGCCTTAATCGCAATCGTAATCGTAATCACCAAGCTTCTAAAGCGCCACTCGAAAACCAAGCGCAGGGTACCAGATTATTTACGGGCGCTGCATCAAATCAGTGGGATTGTCCAGGGGTAGTCCGTTGGAGGTCATAGTCCGGTTTCCAGAAGGTCAGCAGGGACCTCCTCACTGGTCTTGAACTCCACCGCATCCTGCTAGTGACAGTGCCAAGCTTGGAAACAGAGGGTACTTTGGTATGTTGTGGGGACGATTTTTGACACTGGATCGTTTTGGAAACTGGCGGCGCAGTTGTGGACAAACCGCGATCAGAGTTGCTCAGGGTGAGCGCAGTTTTTGAAGTGTTGGGCGGGGCTTAGTGATCAGTGGATTTGTGGACACTGAGGGCAGAAATCTCAAGACCATTGGTGGAGTTATATACCTCCTGGGTAGCTTTTGACACCATGGGCAGAGTTTTTGGGCAATCTTTTGAACAATCGTTTAAACAAAATGTTTTAGGGCTATTGAAAGTTTGACTAAACGCTTTGGTTTCTAAGTGTACGAAGGCGACTAATTTTGAAAAACAAATAGATAGGTTGGATGGTGGGTTGCAAATCCAAGGACAAGGTGGATAAAGATGATAAATGTCGCCCTCCATCTGTATCCAGGCTTAGGACTGGCACTAGCAGAGCATTTGAAACCGCGAAACGTGAACAGAGTTGAAACGATCAGAGGCAGGGAATGACAGTCTGTTAGAATCAATCAATCAATTAGACAATGAACCAATTTTAAAAGTGAAGAAATAATCAAGTAATGGATGATTAAATTAACTAATCACTAAATCAATGAATAAAAAATGACCTTTCTATTAATCAGTGATAAAATAAAAATGACCATTTTATTAATCAGTGAATAAATAAGCCGAGGTCTATTAAAGACATCGGAGAATAAATGAATCAGTGACCTATTGATTCATCAGATGCATAGCGTTATGGGCGTCTTGCATGGCTGCTGACGGTCACATTCGACTCCTGCAATAACTTGTCATCATCCGTTCATACTGTGCTTGTAACTTGTAATCATACTGCGGTTTGTCAGTTTAAGATTGAACAAAAATGATCAAATCAATAAATTAAAGAAACAAAGGTCTATTCATTAATCAGCAGATAACTTTATCTTTGGATTACTCGTCTATTCTACCATTGCTCATTCACTGACTTCTCTTACCAATTATCATTTTATCGACCGATCCAGGTCGATAAAATGAACAGACATTGATTTTATTGATTTTATTTATTTATTAATGAGATTTGATACCGTCCATCTTCCAACATGCTTGGCTCAGAAGTACACACACGCCTCGACGGCGCAATTGCAGTTGTACTGCAAAGCAATTGCTGGCGAAGGACTTGCTCAAGGTCCCTACACCACTGTGCCACAGGCACGCGGCACGATTTTGAATCACGATCTCTGACATCTTGAGCAATATGACGACGACGTCAAAGAAATCATTGGAATATATTAGGTATTTATTTATGCAAATAAACAAATAATTGAGTAAATAGATGCCTAAATGAGCGAATAGATTACTCACAATCGTATGTTACGTTCGACTGAGTCTTGTTGACGTACCAATACTCCTGTCGACAGATCCTCCACAGCCCATGGTAATGGCCGATCTTGAGGAACTCCCCTCTCTCGTCCGACCTCTGCTGGGACTCCTTCAGACTCACGAGCACCCAGTACTCGCTGCTATAGGCAATGAGGAAAAGCAGCGTTGCCAGGATACCCGTTGCGAAGGCTGCGTTCAGAATCCGCGGTTCCCATATCACTGCAGGGTCCTCTTTACCCTTTTTCTTGGCAGGTGGCATGCTGTGAACTGTCAATATCCGGTACGATATGAGCAACTACAATAAAGGACTCCTATAGTGAGTAGAGTACTATCCATAAGCAGCCCCTTTGCGAGAGTACTTGGAGTATGTCGAGTTCCCTCGTGTTATAAATATCCGGAATCAAAGGCTCTTATTGAGAATACTTGCCGACCTAATACAATACGTTCCGGTACTCGCTGTGTGGCGAGTTCCCACGGCACGAGAGTACTTTAGAGTGGGGTACTTGCATGCCACTTCGATACTATTGTCAGCACTCGTGTTATGTCAATGTGCGTAATGATACGATGATAGCAAGCTAGTACCTAGTCCGATCTTTGCAGCGTGTGCACGTTCTCGGAGCACCAGACTTATGTATGTTAATGACGAACCCACACCGGATGTAGATGTCGCTTTCGGCTCACATCCGGCGGAAGATAAACGTATTCTTATTCCGGCTCTTGAGTCTGTTCAACGGTGGTGGTCTTTAGAGCGAATGAGGTCTGAGATAAGCGAATGGGTTGCTGCAACAGGCGATGAAATCGGTTGGGATTAAATGATGCGCTTGCTGCAACAGGCGAAGACGCCCTGTGTTCCAAGCCAGCGGCGTCAGAGTTTGTTCGATACAAGCTGATGCAGAAGGCGGTTTGCGATTCGGACTTCTGTACGGTAGTAATTGAACGTGAAGTTCGATGTACACTGCAGGCAAAAAGTGTGGTTGACGCTGTACAGCATTCATTTGATATATATATATATACACATACATACATATATATCTACATATGCAGCGTATTTTTGTCGTGCGCGCGTTTAATCTATGCAGCATATTGCATGAGTTTTTCAGAGATTGGCTCATGTCAACTACAAACTATATGATTATAAAACCTCATCCTATCTTTGCACCCATATGAATTGAATCTTTCACCCCTTGGGATGCAGGCATCCCCGGTCAAGAACCAAGAATTAATCGGCCCCATATGGGTCCCCAATAGACTCCCTTAATGGGCTCCATGCAGTTCCTTTGTGGTATCCTTATAGGTCCTCTTTGGTGTCTATATGAGTCTTCAAGGGACTCTATATGGTCCCTCAATGAGCTTCAGATGGGTCCCTTACGAATTTCATGTGGGTTCTCTATGGGCTCCATATGGGTCTCCTGTACGTTCCATATGGGTCTTCAATGAGTATATACCACATGCATGTATATCAGTGGCGACAATGACTTCTGCCGTGTGCCTCGTATACCGTCAACAGATGCAAACATTTATTATATCTTCGTTTAAGAAAAGCTGACAATCCGCGACAAATAACATTCGAAAAGAGCAGAAGAAAAATGAAAGTCATCCAATAAAAGTAAATGGTGTGCCCTACTTTGGCAATTACATAAATAAAACTCTGGATATAAAATATCTTTTATCTTTAGTGGGAAGTTGAAAGGGTGTGCCCTGGGTCCAGAGGTTGTAGGAGCACCGTGCAATTGGAGGAAGTAGTGGTCTCATGGCGTGGGTATCAGACGCCATCACGGCACGTAGGAGCCGGACATCGGCCTCCCTAGCAAGTGCCTCCACAGAGCGAAAACAGCGGGAGAGGAACTGGAGGAATATTGAGGGACGCACAAATAGGAACTGATCATTGGGCGCTGTGCATTTTTCGGTTTCGCGTACAAATACTAATAGAAAGAAGTCCGCAGCTGGAACGAGCGTTGCAGGCGATGCTAGGGTGAATCCCACCTGGCTTCCTTCCGATTGCCTCGGATCCATCATCGTGGCGAAGGCTGTATGGCCTCGGCTTACAACATCCGACTCCCATTACAAAGACGAACTCTTTCGGCGCCTGCGCACTTCTATGCCAAAGGCCTCTGATATATGTATGTCTGTGGGTCGCTCTGCATATATATATACATATATACATATATATATGTGTATATATATATATACATATATGTGTGTATATGTATATATATATACAAGTATACATACAGATATACAAAGATAATTTGTTGCCTATCTGTGCGTCCCTCAATGCTTTTTCCGCAGCACTTGATTATTTTTGTAGCGCGTGGTTTAGTAGTCTATCCGATGCTCCAGAGGCCTATACACTGAGAGCGGTCTACGAGTTAGGCCTGAAGGCCAACACCTAATGGTGAGATCACGCCTACATGTATACACATGTATACATATACACAGTACATACACACTCGCAAATACGAACATAAATGCTTAGATGCATAAATACATTTATATAGCGCACATTCTTGCATTTTACACAAATGCATCGTAATCGTGATCTTCTCACTTTTAAAGCGCCACTTGAAAGCTAAACGCAGGGCACCAGCTTATTCACGAGCGCTGCATCGAATGAGAGGGATTGTCCAAATGGTAGTCAGTGGGAGGTCAAAGTCCGTTTTCCAAAAGGTCCGCGGAGTCAGAGTAGGTTGTCGTTTTGGTCGATGATTGAAAGGTGGAATATCAAATAAGGAGTCTGGGTAAGAGTTCTTGAAGAGGCGAGTCTTGAGTTTATAATGGAAAGCCCGAAAGGTGATAGATATGGGTCCTAATGACAGGTCAATCAATCAATCAATCAATCATAAATACTTTATATAGCGCCCCTTCAAGATATCTACTCAGAGGCGTTCACAGATGCTGGTAGATAACAGGCAGTGATGATGGAGGAACCGAAAAAGTATGGAATTCAGGAGGCAGACATCCATCCATTCATGCATAGAATTACGCGTTTACATCATGTATTTCAATGTATATAATTCACACCTGAAGGAGATATAATGAATTTACATCCAAACAATATTTTCTATGTGATTTTGATTATGCAGGACCATAGAGTCACATTTCGAGACTGATGAGAATATTGAAAGGTGGTATATCAAGCATTCGGTTGGCAGGTTAAGAAGGAGTCGCCAGCCAGACGAGCCTCAGTAAGTTTTGTTAAACGATTTGTTTATTGCAGATTAATTCTTTGTTTATTCTTTCGGCTGACAGTTTAGTCAAAACAATATTCACCGACGATATTCGGATGAAAAGTAATATTGAGATGATTTCTGATCAGATATATTCGTTTGAGAAATTGATCAAATTCTGCTGAAACAGTAGGTTGTCATTCGTGCTATGCACTCTGCAATAGATTGTCGTTGGTCAGGACTGTTAATCAGGACTGTGATTGGCCAGAATCTTTTTAAAGACTGGTCGTCATTGGTCAGAATTAAAAAAGAAAGGTTGTCATTGGTCAGAATCCCTTTATGAATGGTTGTCATTGGTCAGAATTTGTAAGAAAGATGGCCATTGGTCAGAATTCCTTTAAGACTGGTTGTCATTGGTCAGAATTTCAATGGAAGATTTTCATTGGTCTGGATCCCTATAAAGATTTCTTGTCATTGGTCAGAATTTTAGAAAAGATTGTCATTGGTCAGAATCTATTTAAGAATGGCTGTCATTGGTCATACTTTTAAAGAAAGATTGCCACTGGCCAGAATACTTTTAAGAAATTTCAAATAAAGATTTCATTGGAATTAATCCATCTAGGACAGGTTGTCACTATTTAGAATCTATCTTTGGTCATAATCTAACTCCCAAACTGAAGAACATAATTACCAACACTCCTTTGAACTTACGACGCTTCTAACTTCCAAAATTAAAGACGGAATTATCAACATTCCGTTGAACTTAAGACGCTTCTAACGTCCAAATTGAAATACGGTATAAGCAATACTTGTTTGAACTTACGACGCTTCTAACTCCCAAAGTGAAAGTGAAATTATCAACAGTTCTTCGAACTTAGAGTACTTCCAACATCCAAATTGCAAGGCTGAGTCTACTTAGCTTAAAAAAGACAGAATCTATCGATCACTCCTTGCTTGTCGAAAAAGACGTTTTTGCCCCATTAATCATCAGTCGAGCAGCGGATATAGCAGCCTGCGAGCTCCCGTCTACAGCCGACAGGTGCTCGATGAGCATAATAGTCAGAGGAAGGAAGGGTAGTCTGCTGAGCGATTTGGAAGAAGATGATCACGGTGAAAGGCTACGGGTTCGGTGCCCATAGACTCCTTAGTTATCTTTCGCCACTGGCTTTTTCTTTCATTATGTTGGTAGTCCAATGAGGATAATGCTTTTCGAATGGTCTAGAGTGCGCTTCATATTTGAATATGTAATGGATAGCTGTCTGTCCCTATTTGTAAGACAGAGAGGCAGACAGCTATAGACAGAGTGTGACAGAGGGCCGGATAGGTTCATGGGCGACAGACAGACACAATAATAGTGGTGATAACAATGAAAATAATAAAGATAATAATAATTAATAATCATAATGTTAATATTAATAACTTTTATGATACCAATAATTAAAATAATGATAATAATGACAATAATGATAATTATAATGATAATTAATAATGATACTAGTAAATAATGTATTAATAATTATAACGATAATGATACATAGGCGTACATGAATTCATACATAAATATAATAATATGCATACATACTTGCATACATATACGCGCATGCATGCATAAACAGCGGCAATCATCATCATCATCCTCATCACCACCACCACCATCATCATCATCATCATCATCATCATCATCCTCCTCCTCCTCCTCCTCCTCACCACCATCATCAACATTTTCATCACTATTCTCATCGTTTTGATGTATCATCGCCGCATCAGTGGGCCAAACACAGTTGGCGTCGGATCAATAACTACGTCTGGACAGAGGGAGAAAGAGACAGACAGAGACAGACAGACATAGATAGACAGAGACAGACAGAGAGAGAGACAGAGAGAGAGACAGAGACAGACAGACATAGAGAAACAGAGAAAGACAGAGAGATAGACAGAGAAAGACAAAGAGAGACAGAGACAGAGAGAAAGAGAGAGAGAGAGAGAGACAAATAGACAGACAGAAGAACAGACAGACAGACGGAGAATGAAGAGGCGGATCATCTCTCTGCGGGAAAGTTGTTTATTTAAGATAAAATCGGATCAGTAAACGACTGCCGCAGATCCTCCTCTCGTATTCCGATTATCCATAGATCTTCTTTCTCTCCGCCTAATCCACTTCCTTTTACTTTCCTGGTTCTCCTCCTCTTTGCCCTCCGCTTCTCCTCCTCCAACCCTACCGAGCTTCCTTCTCCGCCATTTCTTGTCCATCCACTTTCTCCTCACCATCATCCTCTCTTATCCGCCACTGCTCGCATTCTGACAGTGCAAATCCCAAGCCTGAACAAAGGAGGAGGGCAACGCCTATGATCTATGTTATCCCATAGCGTCGTTAAACTGCAACTACATGTATAGCCAACGTTCGCCGCCGTTTTCTGCTCCTCCACTTTCTCTTCACCATCCTACTCTCATATTCATTCCAATTCCTTCTTTTCCTACGCTTTCTCCTTCCTTGAGGCTCCTCCTCCTCCTTCTTACTTCATCATCTGCTTTTTCTGTTCCTCCTTTAAAACATTAAATCCTCCTCGCCTGTTGATTTTCCTCTTCCTTCTCTTCTTGCTATTCCTCCTCTCCATCCTCCTTTTTATCCTCCTCTTAATTCTAACCATCATCCTCTCCTATTTATTTTCCTCCTCACGCTTTTCCTAATAATTCGTCATCTTTCCTCCTCTTTCTTTCTCCTCCTCCCTTCTTTTTCTTCCTACTTCCACCTGCTCCTCTCTCCTCCGTCCTCCTTCCTCTTTCTTCCACCCCTTCCTTCCTCCTCCCTCCTACTTCCACATCTTTCTTCCTCCTCCTCCTTCTTCCTCCTATCATCTCCGCCTTTCCTTTGCTTTCACCGAGGCTTCCGTCCGAATTCCTCCTTCCACTTATTGTCAGCCCTGTCAAATGATACTTACAACACGTAGCCTCTTATTTCATGCGCTACATAATTATTATCTTCCATCATCCAATCATTTCTTCATTTCTTCTGTCATCCCTTCGTTCTTTCCTTTCTTCCTACATTCACTACATTCCTACATCCCTCGATCCATTCGTCAATCTTCCGTCCATTCACCAATTCATCGAAACAGTACATAACATTTGAATTCAATAATGTCAATTGCTGGATAGACAATACAAAGAGAACATTAGCATATCACTTGTAATAACACTGAGGAGAGCAAGGTACTTGACAAATGACCATCGACAATTTAGATATTTATTTGCTGATAAATAGAGAGTCAGTAACTGGTGATGATGACGACAAAGGAGATCGTGTTGGTGATGATGACGACGACGATGATGATGATGATAATGCTGTAGCTGCTGCTGAGATGATTGTAATATGATAACAGCAGATCAATGAAATTCAAAATCAATATTCACTGTCGAAAAGTGTGAACTTCTGAAGTATGGAGTTTTTCCGCAAACGTAGGAAATAAAGGTCTGAAGAGTACTGGAAACAACGCCCTAGAAAGTCGAACTGGAATTCAACAATGACTGTGTTTGTTTGTTTGTGTGTGTGTGTGTGTGTGTGTGTGTGTGTGTGTGTTTATGTGTGTGGGTAATAATTAGTGAGTTTCGTTTGATTCAAAACTGACAAAACTGACAAATTGCATTATGATTACAGACGTAGAATGAACAGGTTAACACGCGGTTCGAATTTAACTGTTGGCAGCCATGCAAGGCGTCTATATTATAGATATAACTTTACCAACGCCTCCACTTTGCGGAAGAAGAATATGTCAACTTTATGGGGGTTACGGGAATTGAACTTGGTTCCTCAGCTCTGTACCCCAGTGTGTTATTAATTACTGTATAAGGCCCCGTAGATAGATTAATTGATGTGCATCAATACACACTTAATATATTCTGCATTTTAGATACCAATATAAGAGGCGCCTGACTTCTCGATCTGCGGAGTACATATACTTGCAGATTGCACGAATTATCATAGTTATTAATGGCATAAATCTTCAGGTTCATTTGCATCGAGAGGTCACGAGGGATTTCATTAATCCCTTTACGACAGGATGCGGGGATTCGGAAGGGAGGAAGGAAGGATGAAGATGGCATTCTGGGAAGGCTGAACTTCCGGGAAGGGGCTGTGATGAATGGAGTGAGGACTAAACGGAAAAACAGGTACGGTGAGTCGATTTACATGGACGATTACATCGAGGAATTAAAGAGCGACCTATGTTTCTGACTGTCTTAGTGAGTCTTAGAGAGTCTGAGTAAGTCTGAATGAGAATGAGGGAATGTTAGTGAGTCTTAGAGAGTCTGAGTAAGTCTGAATGAGAATGAGGGAATGTTAGTGAGTCTTAGAGAGTCTGAGTAAGTCTGAATGAGACTTTAAGGAATCTTAGTGAGTCTTAGAGAGTCTGAGTAAGTCTGAATGAGATTAAGGAAATCCTAGTGAGTCTTGGAGAGTCTGATAAAGACTGAATGACACTGAGTGAATCTTAGTGAGTCTTAGAGAGTCTGAGTGACAGTTCGCTATCAACAGAGGAGAAAGAAGAGAAAGAAAAGTGGGATGAAGAAGAAGACAAAGAAGAAGACGGAGGAGGAGGAGGAGAAGGAGGAGGGGAGAAGGATGAGGAAGGGGGACCACTTTCAATTAACAACAATGATAATTTTCGTTTAATTTCTAACTGATAAACCGCAGTACGACTACAACACAGTACGAACGAGTGATGACAATTTAATACAAGAGTCAAATTTAACTGTTTTGACTAGTCATCGAATGAGTGATCGAATGAATGAATGGATGAAAAAATATCGAAGGAACGAAGGAATAGGCGAAAGAACAAATTTATGAACGCATGGATCCTTAAAATGCGATGGCACGCTGAGCACAATAATACTGCGTTCCTAAGCAACGGAAGGTCTGGTTCAAAACCATAAAATCAACTCATTTGCGATGTTTGTGAACTAATAGTCTGGCGCCATATGGACGACTCATAAATAACGGAATTTTCCGACGAAGCCCATGGCACCAGAACCAAAATAGCTATGACCGATGCAGAGGGCGAGTTAGGGTGAACTAGCGAAGGGGTGGAATCGCATGAGATGTGGTGGAGTTGCTGTGGCTTTACCCCTTCCCGCCTCATACACATGGATTCACCGATTCCCGGCTCTTGCCTTCTGGATTGACCCCATTCCACCTCTTCCCCGAATCTGCTCCTTCCACACACTTCCAGAAAATTCTTCCTTTTCCGCCTCTCACCTCATTGTGTCACCCTTCCCATCAATTACCGCTGGATTCCTACCTCCATTCGATCCATTCACCTACACTTCTAACTAAGCTGGATCGATTAAAACAGATCTTTTGAAATAGAAGCTGGATTGTTGGTGTCGTTCGCCTGAACAGCAGAAACCATTGCCAGTGCAGAACGGATTACATTCGTCAGCTGTTTTAGTAGTAGCTTTAGTATAACGACACTGCGTGACAACAAAAATCATTAGCGTCGCCCACCTTCTTTATGAAGGCCTGGGACTGGCACTGGAAGAGTAAGAGCAGTTGGTTTGGCTTAACGACACTGTGGTTACAAAGATCATCGGTTTTTCCCTTCATTATCAAGGGTCGTGTAGGCACTGGAAGGGTGATAGCAGTGGCCAGGGGTGTAACAAGCGGAGGCAGGGAAGGGCACCGACCCCCCCCCAGTTTTGCAGAGCCCCCCAGTTTTAGTGCTCAGTGCCCCTCAATGTGCCCAAATCGGTTCTTTTTTATGTTTATCCAACGGATTTGTAAGAATACTTTTGTTAAGAGAATTTGGGCCCCCCTTCATTTTTCAAATTTCTGGGGAGGGGGCAAAATTCAAAAAGTGGGAGGGCAAAATAAATGATTGCGCTTCGCGCAATATTTTTTAAATTATGCCCCGTCTCTTTTCAAAACCTTGTTACACCTCTGGCAGTGGCGGTCGTGTAGTTGCAGTAACGACACTGTATGATATCAAAGATCAATAGAGTCGACCTCCTCCTTAATCCAGACAATAGGAATAATTTGGTCTTGAATTGACTGTTGAAATGTGGATTCCTATAACGAATGACATTGATGCCAAGTGATTATGTTCAAGCCTGGATAAAGAGGGGTGCGACGCCAATGTGCAAGGCCGGTCCATCTGTACATTCGACGTATTGCTTGCAAGGAGTCTCTAGTGACAGCCGAAAAAACACAATCAGGCTGAAGCGAGTATTTACATAGCGTTGCGGTCCTCAAATACGTCCGCGTTCGCCGCACAGACGCGATTGAGGACCCGGACGTAATGTTTTAGTTATGAAACATTACATTGCGGTCTTCTGTCGCGTACGCGTATTTGAGGACAGCAACGCAATTTACTCGCTTCAGCCTGATCGTGATAATAAATATAACATTAATTAATAAGAAGGACAAAGGGAATTATAGGAGATGGGGAAGAAAAAAATCAGATACATAGAACGAAGGAGAGGGGCGATTCTTTGAGCTACCCCGTGACTGCAACTTCCTGGCCTCGGCATACGAGGGCAGGTGGCTTGTCTCTATCGCTATGCCATCCTCCCTCCGACAGTGTAGGCTGAGTTGGCTGTAAGGGCAGATTTGGCCGAAACAGATTTTTGACCTGGCTGGGTATTGAACCCACGATGATGATGATGATATAAATAATAATGATATTGATAATAGTGATAATAATATTAATGATTAAAACAACAACAACAACAATAATAATAATAATAATAATAATAATAATAATAATAATAATTGGTTACTCTGTGTTTTGCATTTAAAGCTAAATCTTGTGAGCAAATGCTTAAGTCAATGACTGAATTAATATTTGTCTGCTTGAAATTAATATGTGTAGCCTGTCCTGTATTAAGTACTACTGAATTTGTTTCAATTAATATATCCTCTAATAGTTTACCCCTTACATCTGCTGCGGACTTCTTTCTACTGCGGACTTCTCCGTGCTGGAACCACCTGCTACTGGAAATAATAGACTAAAACAGGACTAGAGATGATCCTCGACACGGAGCTCAATGACATTCAGTGGTTACAGGCTTCGATCCCGATTAGAGATGGAGGACTCGGGACCAGGCGGGTATCGATGCCGGCAACTTCAGCCTATTTGGCGTCAGCTGCGTCGACCGTCTCGCTCGTGGGCGCCATCCTAGCCGTGGAAGAGTGGAGCGACGTGTACCAGGAGGAAATGTTCAACGTTCGTAAGGATTCCCTTCCAGTGACGATGATACGGTCCCGATCCAACAGAAGACCTGGGACAGACCTGTGATAAACGAAGATAAAGCGAAAGTCTGGTCCGGATGCTATAACCCACTTAGTCAAGCCAGAATGCGAGCATTATCTGTCCCGCACGCCGGAGACTGGCTTTGGACTATCCCTTTGGCTTCCTGCGGGTTGGGATTAAACAATGAGGCGGTCAGGGTTGCGGCAGGACTTCGCCTAGGACTAGTGCTCTGAGCACCGCATCCATGTCAATGCGGGGAGAGCGTCGATCCAGGTGAACATCACGGTCTGGTCTGCAGAAGATCAATGGAAAGAGCAGCACGACACTCTGCCATCAATGAAATTATCTGGAGAGCTCTCTTGAAAGCGGACATTCCGAGCTCAAGAGAACCATTGGGACTGATCCGCACCGATGGCAAGAGACCAGATGGCGCCACATTAATCCCATGGGCGAGAGGCAGACACCTAGCATGGGACGGAACAGCCATTCACACATGCGCAGCCTCTCACAGCATCAACAGCCTGTGGAGCAGCAGAACATTCCGCAGAGCGAAAGTGCATCAAATACTCATCCCTACCCACCACGCATGATTTTGTGCCAGTGGCTATCGAATCACTGGGCCCCATAAACCGTACCGGCATTAAATTTCTACAAGAGCTGGGTCGCCGTATGAATAGGCAACTGGAGACCCTCGCGAAACAACTCATCTTTTTCAACGTCTATCTATTTGTACACAACGTTTTAATGCAGTGGCATTCAGGGGCTCTTTCGTTCAGCCCGACGGGGACGAAAACGCACTTTATTATTCTCATTGAACCTGACGGACCATTTTCGTAATAATAATAATAATAATAATAATAATAATAATGATAATAATAATATTAGTAGTAGTAATAGCCCAACAGTCCAGTCCCATCAATACACCATCAAGCGCATTGAATTCCAGTGTCGCGTTTCTCTATAGGCGCACCATGCGCGCTTAGGGCCCCCAAATCTTAGGGGGCCCAAAATGATGAAAACATCAGTAACAAAATAACATTTCAGGGCCCCAAATGAATGAAGGCATAAAATACAAAGTGACGTTCCTAAGGGTCCAAAAATTAATGAAAACATTTCATACAATTTAAATCGCTACCAGAAGTTGATTCACTGTTTAACTGAATGAAATTTTTAAATAACGTTGCGTATTTCGATATTTGATGTGATGACGTGACGTCACATATCTCGGACTCCCCTCCTCCTCGTTATAAATCGTCACAGATGTATGACCCTTCCAATATATAGGTGCGTGACGTTATTTATGGACGACCCTTTCAGACTCAGTGTACAAATTCAGAAGGGCCCCGAAAATGTTTGCGCCTAGTGCCCCGTTTTCTGTACACGCGCCTCTGTTGAATTCAAGTACATTGCGTCTCATTACGATACTTAACGTTTCAAACGAACCTTATCGGACCCGATGCGATTGTCTATGATGCGCCCGGCTCACCTGATCGCTTCCTACCTTGACTGGAATCGATTGATGAGCGACGCTTCGGTCATCGTCACGGGTAACCAAACACACGGCAGCTGCTGAATCTGAGGAGCAGGCGTGGTGGCAAAATCGTTTCCTCAGCGAAGAACGGTCCAGACGCCGGAGCATATGGAAACGAGGTTTTGCTTCATCTGCGGCTACCTTGAAAAGAACTATATATAAAACATCCTAAACTAATAATTACCTAATACGTCTGTCGGACTGTCTGATCTAAATATAGCCTCTCGGGTTTTTCAGTAAATCTGCTGTAAACAATGTGCGATTAGAGTTTAAAAAAACTTATATTCGCGTCTACGTTAGTATATTTGCAGTTATTAAAAATTAAATGGAATCTTAACGGGTTATGCGTAGTTTTCGTGTATTTTAGTATTGACCGCGACGAATTTGCAGTTTAGGTGACGCACAATTCGCCTTGACCGTTTCGTGAAATTCGTCCCAGTGTCTTAATTGAAGCCTGAGGTTTTGAGGCGTGGTCTAATGAATACCTGCCGCCTGCTAGCTACCAATCACATCTCCCCAAAGCATCTGATCCGCTTGAGGTACAATCTTAACCAAATGGACCGCTGTGGTCAGTCTCTCTTAATAGGCTTAAATGGGCCAAGTAGACAGCTGAGGAAAATGCACTGGAAATAACAATTGAAACAATGATCGTGCTTCAAGTCCTTATAATTATATGCATCTACACACCTGTACTTGATATGCCACTCATATGCCTTCGTGCCTGTATTCTTGCTTGTGTTCGTTGTGGAACAGATATAATATTATTATAGTTTCATCCCCTATGTATAGCAAAGCACAGATTATATATATACATATATATATATATATATATATATACTCTTGTTCCCTGTATGTCGGACCTGAGCATATACATATATACATATACATATAGCCCAAGCCCGCATTGAGACCTCATCCCACTACACCTGTGCTGCCGCTGTGCGCGTGTGTTTAGGACTACAGGCCCTTTATGTAGAGACAGGCAGAGAGACAGTCAGACAATGCCAGCCCCATTCTGAGGCATGCAGGGATTTCAATTGAAAGGAATTGACCGGCGGTTGACTTGAATATGGTACTTCTTGACTGTAGCCCCACTCAATGAGTTGAGGTTTGATTGACAAGCAGTTTATCGCACAACTGACCGCCCAGAAAACTTCTCCTTTAACCAATACTCTAGCAACGTTAAAATTAAGGATGACCCGTGATTATTCACGGGTTAGCAGCTAGAAAGTGATAATTGCAGATGAACCGTTGGCTAAAATATTATCCCACCCGTCATTTTTCAAGCGTTGCTGCCCGAGTAACGTTTGTGTTGTTGTCGTAAACACGTGACTATAGCGCAAGAGTTTTTGAGTTAATTACCACTAAAAATTGAAACTTAATGGGTAAATGTGTGTTTTGGTCTATTCTGTTATTCACCCTTTCGTCCACGTGTATTTGATTGTTTTTTTTTATTATTGCGACGAGCTTCTGCGGCCTAAGCTTTGGCCCAAAGCTCTTCGTATAATATGTCTAAAGACAACACTAACCCTACCATCCCACCCGTGATAAATCACGGTTTAACGGCTCAATTACTACGAATTGCGTCAAAGTAGTTCAAAAGTTTTACTCGCTATTTGTAAAAAAGGCTCATTTACATAATTATTTATAAACTGCGTCCCACTGTTATAACCTATCATCGACAACGCCATACTAATCAATGCAATTATCATTACTATTGTTTTTGTTGTTGATGTTGTTGTAGTTGTTGCTGTCAACTAATTGTAATTATTGTTATTATAGCCATTGCAGCAACCGTCGTTATCATAATCATAATTATGATGACTGTTACCGCTACTACTGTTATTATTATGGCTGCTTTTTCTACAACTATACTACTGTACTGCTAATACCTATTTCATCTAGCTGGACACTCAACAACAGCATATGACACAGGACCTAGCCGCCATTACTGCATACCCTCTTTATATTTTCCTCTGTTGTCCGGGATCTTGGAGTCACGTTTGACCAAGAACTTCCTTTGCTCCTCTGACGTGATTCATAGTACTACTACCAGCTAGTACCAGATGTGTCAGCTCCATATTGTTGTTCGCTCGCTAACTCCAGACGCCACTGTTGCCCTTGTCAATTCCTTCATCACAGCCCGAGTAGATAACTGTTGCTCACTCTATGCAGGCCTTCCAGTCATTCTATGCAGGTCTTCCAGTCATTCTATGCAGGTCTTCCAGTCATTCTATGCAGGTCTTCCAGTCAATCTATGCAGGTCTTCCAGTCATTCTATGCAGGTCTTCCAGTCATTCTATGCAGGTCTTCCAGTCATTCTATGTAGGTCTTCCAGTCATTCTATGTAGGTCTTCCAGTCATTCTATGCAGGTCTTCCAGCTGGGCGGTTACAGTGTCTGGTCCTACGTTCTACCGCACATTTTTCAGGCGCATACCGAAATTTGGCCATGTCTCCCGCTATATGCTGAGTGTTCTCCACTGGCTCCCCTCCAACAGTAAATCTCGTACCGTATCATCGCTTTGGTCTGGCGGTTCTTGCAGGGTCACGCCTTGCATATCTTTGGGACCTCTTCTATACTATTTCCTGTAACGCGAAGAGTACGTGTTCGATCCACGCTCGAGGCAGTTAACCAATATGGACCTTGTCCGTCACTCATAATTGCTGTCAAGAAATGCCTCGGAACCATTTTCCCTGGAACTGACTTGCACCCAAACCGTTGCTCTTTGCGGATGTTGTAGGCAGAATGAAACGCGCTAGGGAGGGAAGTTAGAATCCAGTGGCAAGCGTAGCGGCTGCACCTGTGGGTATACGGGCGGGCGGTTGGGGGCCTCGATGTTTTTGTCGGGCCAGATGTGCTTCTTTTGGCAGATGTTCCCGGGGCTGGAAATCTCTGAATGGTTTTATTGAGACAGGAGCCTCATCATCATCATACGATTAATACCTGTATTGCCAAAGGAGGATATTGATAGACGGGTGAAAGGTTTACTGCTGGCGGTGTCCCTTGACGATCGCCGCAAACATGGTAGGCGCGTAAAGGTAAGTCATTCATAAGCCAATTATGGATTCAGTCATGCGAAAATTCGGCCACGCGACAATTCGATCACGCAAAAATCACTTGCGCGAAATTCATACATGCGCAAATATTCATGTCACGATAGGGCGAAATTCAGTCATGCATGAATTCACGCTGAGGAAATTAAGTCATGCGTAAATGCAGTCGTGCGTAAAATTCAATCACGCAAAAATTTGCACTTAGGAAATCAAGGCGTTCGTAAATATTGGGTCGCACGCAAATAATTCAGTCTTACGTAAATTCTGCCAATAGAAAATTCAGTCCTGCGTTCACTCAGTCATGCGTAAATTCAGTCATGCGTTCACTCAGTCATGCGTAAATTCAGTCATGCGTTCACTCAGTCATGCGTAAAGTCAGTCATGCGCTAAGTCAGTCTTGCGTAAATTCGGCCAATAGAAAATTCAGTCATGCGTTCACTCAGTCATGCGTAAATTCAGTCATGCGCTAAGTCAGTCTTGCGTAAATTCGGCCAATAGAAGCATCATTCAAGCATAAATTTAGTCTTGCGAAAATTCGGTCAGAAGTTAATTCAGTCATGCACCGATTCTGCCATTTACTCATTAGGTAATAATTATCGTTCATTCATTAGCTTACAGATTCAGTCGATTCATCAATCGCAACGGTACTCTAGACATTCCTACTGCGCACTGAATAGCTATTCAATGGGAAAAAGCTTAGTTCCAGACGGCGGGTCAAAACAGAATTGACAGGCAATAAGCTTATCAAGCTCGGCCACGTTTACAGAGATATGAGACAAATATTTTCTTTGGACAATCCTTCTGACTCGATGCAGCGCTTGTGAATGAGCCTGCGTCTATCTCAAAAGTAGCGCTATAGAGATTCGTTTAGGGTTAAACAGTGACAGTCGAATCGTCTGAGACTCTGAGCACCGTTGTATGGCTATGGCACGTCGTTGAAATGAGATCTGGAGATAGATTAACGATATCTAATTAAATTAAGCAATTAATTAATTTTTAAAGTTAAATTACATCTTATGGCACCAAGGGGTTTTGACGTCGAAAGAAGGAACTATTACATTAACCTTACAATCGATGATTGAGCGCTTTTAACACATAATTATGGCATCCGTTACTAACGTTTTGGAGATGTCTAACGAGACGATCGCATTATCCATTAACTAGTGACATCATACGGCAGTGGTTCCCAACCTTTTCCGAGTCGCGACCCGTTTTTATAATCGTCGAGAGTTACCCGCGACCCCCGCCATATATCATGGGACAGCCTCAATTACAGATACCGAAGACACAATGGCGACTAATTTATCGGAATATAATTGCAAATGTAATACAACCAAATATTTTAATGATTTCTTTCAATATAATTATTGCAATGGTTGCATGACATACGGCTTTCAAGGTTTTAGACAAAGGCCTACCTTGCGAGAATAAACGTCTTTTTGCTATTTAGTCAGTATGCAAAAGAGTCAAGCGGGGAGCGAGATTTCCTCAATGGAGCTAAGTCAAAACATAAACGATAGGCAGTTTTATAATCAGGTCGGGTCAGGATGGGGTCAAAATCTCCGGGCACGGGTATCCGACAAGCTACAGAAGAAACAGTCTATTCAGAAACTCAGTAAAAGCAGAAGCAATAGGCAGATAGGCGACTATCCTCGGTCGCATATACAAATATAGACGATCAGCAGTAAACAGTATGGACGCCTATGCTACAACTCGTTTTACCAATGGCACCTAGCGAATGAAAGGATTAGTCAAAATTATGGACTATGGAACTGCCAAGATGGCACATAGAAAGCTGCAGAGACAGATCCATCTGTATAGATGACTACATTATCGATATATTTATTAATTAATTCTAATGACAAAGACGACATAATATGAAGTGAGTCTGTTTTTTGTTAATGTGTCTTTTCAGGGATATATCTACTTTAATGATTTTATTCAGCCACGGAGCTGTTGACTGATAAAATAGGTGATTCAAACGGATGAGAAATTATGGAGAAAAAAATGTTCAGTTCTTTTAAAAATGGAATTTTGCTTAATAGAAGATGGACGATAATAATTTGATCAATGGTCTCTCATAACCTCTGCCGCTGGGTGATCCTTTGAACTGATGATCTTTGATCCAACCTTCAGCGAGTTGTTCAAGCGACGCAAATGAAGTGGAATTTCACCACATTCATGTTGAAGGACTGCTATGGGGTTCCTTTTGCTGACCCACAGGCCAATCTCAAGGTCTCAGATTGAACACTTTGCAACTTTCTAAGCTAGGTAGCACTAGCTGTGGCATAAGCCACATCTCAATAATCTAGAATTGACCTAATAATAGCTTTGTAAATGGACAGGAGGGCCTTTTTTGATGCACCCCACTTATATCCAGACACAGCTCTCATTATATTCATTCGTTTTTACATTTGGTAGCCATATAATCAATATCTGGGTTCCATTTTAACTTAGAATCAAAGATAACCCCCAAGAATTTGGCTGCTTTTTCTATTTTAATTTCTTTATCACTTAAGATGATCCTTAATTTTGGTAATTTTGTTTTTTTGTGAATAATACTACAGTAGTTTTAGTTAAAGAAATTCTAAACATATTTTCATCACACCAGTTACTAATGTTATTCATGGCTTTCTGGATTTTATCTTGAACTAAAGTTAGGTTTTGGATATTTGCAGTAACCGCTCTCCAGCGTCAACTTATGCGGTGAATGCGATAGCTAAAACTAGGTGTGCAATAGTATGTCTAACTTCAACCATTATTCTTGATAGAATAGTAGGCCTAGTAGTAGTTTCAGTTTAACGAGTACCCCGTAAGGTTGACTAGTCCTTCTGTCACTAGGCGGCTTTGTATAAGATGTGTAACGCAATGACAGCCTTGATTGGTTACATACGACTCGTGAAATAACTTGCCATCAACCGTTCATATTGTTCTTGTATAATGACAGCTTGAAATTGAACAAAAATTATTATTATTATTATTATTATAATTATTATATTATTATTATTATTATTATTATTATTACTATTTTATAATGTTTACTTGTGCACGACATTTATAAACGACAGTTTCATTGCTGTGTAAACCGGTTTTACATTACAGTTTCCTTCCGGTGGTCTGTAATGTCATCAGCGGACAGATTCCATGCCGCCGCTCGGAGGGGAGACACTGTCGCCCTGAAGGAGGGTACATGGAAGGACCATGATCGGTCGGACGATAAGGGCATGACCCCGGCTATGTGGGCAGCTGCATCCGGTCACGTTGAGGCGCTGAAGATACTTGTCGAGAAGGGGTAAGTTACGGAGGAGTTTGGTAAGAGTTGGGAAGTGATAGGGCGTGAGCGAGAGGGTTTGAGTCACAGGTTTCGCTTGAGGTTAGTAGCTTAGAGGGGTTAGCCAACGACCATATATATATATATATATATATATATATATATATATATATATATATATAATATATATATATATATAATATATATATATATATAATATATATATATATATAGGCGAACGACGTCTATTTGAGAGCTACTGTTGGTTTGGGTTCAATCAAGCAATCAATCGAACAATCAATCGATCAATCAATCAATCGATAAATAAAGTAATCACTCAATGAAACTTGACATAACGCCTCTTGAAGAAAATGAACATCTACTCAGAGGCGCTCCCAGTCCAACCACGGCCAAAGAGAACAGATTTAAGAGAAGAGCAAAGAAAGAGGATGAGGAGATCCTAGGTAAAAGTCAGAGGAAGCCCATTCCATGTGGTAGGGTCCACAACAGAGAAGGCACGATCCTACAGCACATCATTGCGGAGGAGTGAACAGGGCACTGGCTAAAGATACTAGGGGAACCTTGGAATTATTGGCAAGGTCGAGATGCAGGATTTCCACCAAATAGATCGTACATGTGTGGCTTGAAAGAAACGTGATTTGAGTCACAGATAAAAATTATCTAACAAACCAACGGAACAACTGGGCAGAATTTCTCATGCAAGAGCTTTAGATCTACGGAGAGGTCAGAAAGATATCACTGTTTTCAGTGAGCAACATCGCCAGCATTTAAGAGGAAACAAAGAAGGCTGGGCTAAGATCCTCTATGTACCGATGTACCGCTACCAACGGCCTAATATATATATATATATATATATATATATATACATAGCTTCCTATGTTAAGCTGCCCAGTAACGTTGAAGCCACTGTAGAGAGCAAAAAACAAGAGTCCAACGCATGAGGTCGTACTCTTACACCAAGGGCGCAAGCGACTTAAGCATACGGTTATATTCAAAACAAGCGCTTCTAATGCGGTGATTGGTCAACCTTCTCCAATATGGCCGCTATGTTGAACAACCTCGTGGCTTCAGCAAAAACTACGTGATCTCATCGGTCTGATCGCTACAGCCATAATGGGTGTTGCGCTGTTATAGCTGCACCTTAAACTTGGCACCACGTTTACTATTACGCATTTTTTCTAGCGCCAGCATCAATCGTTGCGACTACTTCGGGCGAACAGCGCTACACCACGCGGCAGGGAACGGTCACGTAACCTGCGTGTTGTTCCTCGTCGCATTCGGGGTCAACATCTGGTCACTGGACAACAACTTCAACACGCCGCTGGACGTCGCCGCCGTCCACAATCGAATGACCGTGGTCAGCTGTCTGGACCAGGCAGCAGCAGACCAAATGACCACCAACGTCCGAGCCGCGAAGAAGCAGCGAGAGTCCGCCATCCGCGACGCTGAGAGGAGAGCCAAGCGCTTCCAGAAGTCCCCTCAGGAGATGGAGGTGGTGGGAGGAACAGACGGAATGAGGTTGAGCTCGAGCCGTGCCTTCCCGAACTCGGGTGCTGCTCGACCGGGGACGTCGCCCTCCTACGTCTCCCTGACGCTGTCCTCTCGGCTCAGCGGGAGGACCGCCGTGTCAGAACTGAGACCGTATTCGTCGCATTTCGAAACCGGTTCAACACCACCAAACGTGGGAGCAGCCGTTGTTTCGCGTTCCTCTAATCTCGAGCCCGGTTCTCCGCCGTACGTCAAGAGCGCTTCTCTTCTCAGCCTGCTTGCCAAGAAGCTCCAGCGAAAGCAGCGACCGATCCCAGGTTCCGTCTTCTCAACCTCAGGAGGGAACTCCACCGTGGAATCGGCGCAGACCCAAAGGCCCGCGAGGCAAACTGTCGGGTCCCTCTTTGGTGCGCCCCTCAATGGGACGGACCCTATCCGGGACATCGAGGAGACATCAGACGCCAGACCTTCGACCCCTTTTCGCACCCACAGTCAACCAGAGTTGAGCGTGCATCATGGAATCATGAATTTCGGATTGGAAGAGCTGGATACGACCCACTCCACCACCTCCATCTCACAAGGGATCGACCACCCGGTAAAGAATATGGATCGAAATGGAACATCTATCCAGCCTTCCCTGGAGTCCAGATTGGAAGGGAAAGAGCGTTCTTACCATCACGACGGATACTCCAGCGAGCAGAATAACAGACCGGGCACCAATGGCTTGGCTACGCGTGGCTTCATCGACGACCAAGGGCGACCCCAAGAAGGACCAAAAGCGGACAATGGATGGGGCAACGAACGGGAGAAGCTAGCAGGTGCAGCAGGTAGATTCAGTGTCGACAACAATAGGAAGAAGTTGGGAATGATGGACGGTGAGGCGAGAATGCAGAACAGTGGCCCCAACAGTCGGGATGGGTCTGGGGGCGTCGAAGGGGGCTACAATCAGGAGAAGGAGGAAAGGACGAACGACCGAGGAACACCATATGGAAATTCCAGAGGGGAAGAGCGGCATTCCAACAATCGGGAAAAAGACGACATAAGGTCTAAGTCTGAAAATGGGTGGGTCAACGTTGGTGTGAAACCCGGGAGTACAGGAAACCAGTCTCGAGAGGTGGGTCGTCGTGGGTCTACCCTGGACGCTTTCCTGCAGGCGTACGGTCTCCTCGACTACGTACCGGTGCTGGCCAGAGAGAGGCTGGACATGAACTCCTTGACCCTGGTCAATGATCTTGACCTTAAGGACCTCGGAATCCCACTCGGTCCCCGTAGAGTCCTACTCGACGCCGTTGTCAGGCGACGGACTACCCTCGCTAACCCCGGAAGGATCACTGACACGGGGTTCTAAGATCAAAAGCGATATCAACTTATGCCCGTATCGTTAATCCATTAACAACAATTGTAGTAACAGCAAATCGCATCAAACGAGAGAAGATTACGGCTTCACATATCATATATTTAGATTTACATAGCGTCTCTGAAACTATTCAGCACGGAAATGATGCAATCGCATCAGAGACCCGAGTATTTGTCTATTCGGTTATTAATTGAGCATATGCTTATAAATTGTAATTGAATACTTATATAGCGCCACTCGTTATCAGACGTCCTCATATCTCATCACATGGCATGTCGTAGCCAGACGGAGAACGGAGAACACGAAGTCTTCAGGCGCCTCTGGAAGGCAGCAGAGGAAAAACAGAAAGAGAGAGAAGCTTCCCCGAAGGGGAGGGGATACCGTTCCAGCTGGATTGGGCCGTGGCAGTTTCGCTCAAGAAGTTCATGTAGCACCTTTCACCATATATGCTTGATTCATCAGCTGCTGGCATAGGATTTAGAAATAAATTGTATTTAAATTGTATTTGAACTTACAACAGCTGATAAATTCTTTCAACGTAAACGAGACATTGCCTTAAATCAGTGTTATGATGGCGGGAAAACACCGTTTAATTATTGATGAATACTGATCTTAATTATGGTCCAGAAAACAGTTATTGACGACCACTTCGAACCTTTGCGATTACAACCCTTGACTTCGGCCTGAGAATATCACACTATAAATTACTTACAACATACAAAAGGCAAAATGCTTCTGGACATCGGAACAAGTAGATTAACGAAGCCTACGTAGACCTACTGTTTGAACTGTAAATGATGTACTTGTACCACGGAGCTCGTTAATTATAATTTGACGCTGTCTACAGTGGCCGACTGCTTTTAGATTGTTCCAAAACTTTGAAATTTGTGATTACAAATTTCGAAATGGCTGGCTCCATTGCGAATGCAATCGTTTCTTTGTCCATATTAATATAAAATCCAGAAGTTTGGTCTGCATACCATAAATCAATAGCAATTGCGTATACTTCCGGTGTCTCTAATAATCAAAAATAACCGATAAAAATCGACAAAACTACTCTAATACTGCAAATAACCAAAACGAAGATCAACCCCAACTCCAAGACCGTTCCTTTATGACCAAGACCGGTGCATGACGTAGCCTACATTTACCTTGGTGTGGCACAGTGGACGATCGGTTAGAGCGGTCAGCCCGTAACGTTCAGAGTTTGCTGAGCGAGCGGGTTCGAGCCTCGTCCGGGACGTCACGGTATAGAAACCTTGAGCAAGTGCTTCGCGCACAATTGCTCTGTAGAGCAACTGCAATTGCGCCGCCGAGGCGTGTGTTTGCACTTCTAAGCAAAAGATGTTGGAAGAAGGGCGGTATCAAACTTCGGTAATAACCTTGTCTTAATTTATCTGGATATACTCTAAGTTATCTGGCCCTAACTTTCTATAATACTAGTGCATTTTGTATGTAAACGAACACTTAACACCGCGCATTTTTGGTATCTTCCAAAGAGCCTTCTCTGCCGACCTAATGTAATAAATTATTTATATAGCGCTGCTTCCTAAGTATAATACAAAAATAACCCAATATATCTGGCTGGGCACTCGCCAGCAGCTCATGAAGCTTGATTTAACTGCCATTACTGCTGATTTCCCGCTCTTTGCATTTTCCTGTTGTCCGGGACCGTGGAGTCATGTTGGACAAAGAGGTCACCTTTGCCTCTCATATTCATCGTCTTTGCTGTGATTCATACTACCAGTTGCGTCAGCTTCGAACTGTTTCCCGCTGGCTAACTCCAGATGCCACAGCTACCCTTGTTCACGCCTTTATTACTGTCCGGCTGGATTACTGTTGCTCACTCTAACCAGGCCTTCCAGGTGGGCGTTTGCGGTGCCTGGAACGGGTTCTGCGTTCTGCTGCACGGCTTGTTGGACGCATTCCTAAATTTGGCCATGTATCCGGCTATATGCTGGATGTACTCCACTGGCTCCCCTCCAACAGCGAATCTCGTACCGTATCATCTTTTTGGTATGGCGGTCCTTGCTATAGGTCTCGTCCCTGCCTATCTTCGCGATCTCTGTTACTCTACTTTAAGTGTACTGAGTCGCCGCTCTCTACGCTCTACCTGGCGAGGCTCATTGTCCAATTTGCCCGTACAACTACCAAACAGAATCGTGCCTACTCAGTGGTTGGCCCCTCGCTCTGGAACATGCTCCCGTTGGTGTTGCGGTTGTCACCAAGGGTCCACTCAGACTCATTTTATACTTACCTTAAAACTGTTGTTTTACTCGTGCTGGAGTCTGGAGCGCTCCTGAGTAGTAGCTTTGAAGGGGCGCTATATAAATCTCTGTAATGAATGAATGAATGAATGAATGCAATGTTCAACGTCATTTCAACGTCATTTACGGCAAGACTGTTACATCAGATAGCAAATGCTAAACCCTCATCACCAATGCCCACGCACACACATTCAACCCTAGATCGAACAGTCAAAGCTGACCGCCAGGAGAGGTCGCTTCAATTAATCGAAAAGATGAGGAAATCCAGATTCAGTTCACTCTGAAAAAATTATTTTGTCTTCATAAGATTATTTTTCTTCATGATTATTTACGGCAAGATCCTGGTTGGAATACACGTATAGAATTATGAAGAATTCGTAATCTTACAGCTGCCCATAGTGACGTGTTTTGTTGTGGGATTAGGGACAAACGCACGTTGTCGCGGTCCGTTTAGGATAATGTGTTTTATATCCAGTCGTAGTATTATTTGGGAAAAATTTATAAATTCTTTCACGACCCCGTGTGATTTGTTTGTTCGTGGACTGTTGGGTAAATGTTACGAAAGCGAAAACGACAGTCTCATCGCTTTCAAACACGATAAATAAATATAATAATTAGCGCTTTTTAACGCGTGTTATGATTTAATGACCTTAAGCATAGGATTTATTTATTTTTTAACCAAAGAATCTGGTTTGTGCACGAATTATGACGGGTTTTGCGATGTTGCGACTATCTGTAAATAGGCCGGAAGTTGGTCGGGGCCAAGGCTATTGGTCTATGTTGATTTTTTCATCAACTCGAAGGCTAAGTACGAAGCGATTAAGTACGAAGCGGTTAAGTACGAAGCGGTTAAGTACGAAGCGGTTAAGTACGAAGCGGTTAAGTACGAAGCGATTAAGTACGAAGCGATTAAGTACGAAGCGGTTAAGTACGAAGCGGTTAAGTACGAAGCGGTTAAGTACGAAGCGATTAAGTACGAAGCGATTAAGTACGAAGCGATTAAGTACGAAGCGATTAAGTACGAAGCGATTAAGTACGAAGCGATTAAGTACGAAGCGATTAAGTACGAAGCGATTAAGTACGAAGCGATTAAGTACGAAGCGATTAAGTACGAAGCGATTAAGTACGAAGCGATTAAGTACGAAGCGATTAAGTACGAAGCGATTAAGTACGAAGCGATTAAGTACGAAGCGATTAAGTACGAAGCGATTAAGTACGAAGCGGTAACCAAATTATTGGTTGAATTGATTGGATTAAAGGCGTATTATGGTTGAATGCGTCAGATAGCGCGTTTGATACCTACTTCTCATGCTTTGGACCATTGTACTGGAACGCTCTTACATTACAACTTCTCAACATTGCACTGCTTGCTGCTAACATTTCTAAATTACTCAAATCGCATCTGTTTAGATATGTTGAGTAGCTAGCTATGTTTAGCGCCTTCAAGAGGTTCTTATAAGGCGCTATGTAAATTGCCTAATACATAAATACATGCTGCAAGATTGTGGAGTGGTGGGTCTCGTTAGGATCTAGATGCTGCAAAGTGGGTCCCCAGAGCAAAAAGGTTGAGAACCACTGGTCTAGTCAATCAACCCAAACCACGGGGAATAGAGTTGATGGAAGAAAATCCTCTATAAAAAATGGTCTTTTATGGCCTTTATATTTGACTTGTGGGCTCTGCTTGTAGAACCATATCTGACCGTCTGGCTGAAAGGGTTCCATTTGTTTGTGGGGTTGCTAATTTTGGAGTTATTTCAATTTTTTGTGTGAAAAATGACTTTATGAAAAAATTTATTATTGTTTTTTTGGACTTTACTGATGTTGAACTTAACCCCTTTAGCATCCAGTAAAATTTTTAAAACCTACCCTTATACGGCAAACAAATTTTATATCTGCATATCTATGTATGTATATATGTTTATATAAATATATAAATTCATGTATATATGCATATATGTATATATGTATATATATATGTATGTATATATGTATGTATATGTATGTGTGTGTATATACACTCATGTGTATGTATGTGTGTATATGTATGTACATATGTAAATATGCATATATGTTTATTAATGTATACATGTGTATATATATATATAAGTATATATATATATGTATATATATGTAGTCTATATATATATAAATATATATGCATATAATTTATGTAGGCCTATATATGTATATATATATATGTATATACATGAATGTATATATATATATATGTATGTATATATTTCTATATATATGTATGTGTGTATGTATGTACGTACATATGTATGTATTTATGTCTGTATGGATGTATAATCAATTGGACGATTATATTCGGGTTTGCCGCTAAAGGGGTTAAAAATCATGGCATCAGATTTTAAATTATTTTACTATTTTGTTGCAAAAAATCAAAGAATTAAATGTTTGGTAAGAGGCATCATAAGTGGATATTCCACAACTAGGTAATATTTCTTACTTATCAACGCAGCTTTAAGTAAAATGAAAATTTGAGAAGTGTAGCATAGTGTTATTTACTAATACCATTCGTTATTACATTATAAACATATCTACAGAGGTTCCGTTTGTAACACTTGAAAGATGTTTAATTAATTGCATATTATAGTAGAGCAACTTTTCATGGTCAATTTTCTCGAAATTGACGCTTTTCACCATGTCTCGCATGAATTCCAATCTTGGAATTGCAAAACAGATTTTCACCTTATTCCTGAGCTTCTAAAATTGTTTCTTTTTGCCTGCTAAAGTTTAAAAACGTTGACATAAATTCTAAGCTAAACATATCTAATGCATTTCCTTGCATTCGCTAGGTGGCGGTGCTGCTGTGTAATGGGTGCACTGTGAGCATTATGATTGAGTCAATTACATTCGCTAGATGGCGATGTTTAGTAACTAAACATGCAGTGAACAAAGGGGCCGACTAGAACGGACCATTCCGCTAATTGAAATAAGTGGAGCTATTTCTTTAAAAATACGACTCAAATTTTGTATTTTAAAGCATAAGTAAAACATCTGTTTATTGTAATTTATGCATTTCAATATGGTTGTGACTTGTGAGTATACTAACTTAACACATTATAAAAAAATCACTTTTCTACTCGCCTTCACCCCTAACCCCACCATTATTTCTAGTTCATATGGCTAGGATTTCCTATAGTGCCGATTTTTCTGGACGAGGCATTTTGCAGGTTAAAATTATAATTACTTGATGATGGCAAATATTATACTGTGAAATTGAAAGTGACAATTTTAAAACTGATTTCTAGCACCTTTTAGATGATTTAATGATGTTTATAGCAGATTGAGCAAGCATTTGAATGAGATTTCAGTTAATATTGAAGCAAATTTAACAAATGTTTAAAACTGATTTAGCAATCATACAGCATACTTGAGACCAAAAGATGGAGGAAAAAGAGGTTGAGGGCAAAATATAGGAAAGGAAGGGTGAGAACAAATTTGAAGGAAAGGAAGGTTGAGGGCAAAATGGAGGACAGGAAGGGTTGTGGCAAAATGGATGAAAGGGAGATTGAGAGCAAAATGGAGGAAAGGGAGGATGAGAGCAAAATGGAGGAAAGAGAGGTTGAGGGCAAATGGAGGAAAAGGAGCAAAAGAGCAAATGGAGGAAAGGGAGGTTGAGGAAAAGGAGCAAAAGAGCAAATGGAGGAAAGGGAGGTTGAGGGAGGGCAAATGGAGGAAAAGGAGCAAAAGAGCAAATGGAGGAAAGGGAGGTTGATAGTTGATGGAAGAAAGGGAGGTTGAGGTCAAAATGGAGGAAAGGGAGGTTGAGGGCAAAACCTCGCCCTCCTGTCCTTCACTTGCTCTCTTCCTCCTTTTTGAGTTGTAGTTTAATTGCATTCTCTAGATGGTAGATCTGTTTTTGAATGTCCAAGAGCGTTTTTTTAAATTATGGTGAAACCGACAATCCACATATATCGTATATATAGACTAAGTTATTTTAGTTTCTGTCGCAAAGTTTAGGAGCGCCTTTAAAGAGAGAGCCAGTCTCTGGTTCAGCGCTTAATGACGGAGGAAGGTCATTCCAGGTTGATGGTCCCACGACAAGTCAGCTATTATTAACTTAATAATAGAAATACGCCTTTTGAAACTTATTAATGCTGCAGAAGTTAACTTTGCCTTGATTCTGAAATTCTTAGCGTGTAATTGATTTCTGGCATTTGTTGAAGACCTTCAATGAATTGCACAAATTAACCTTATGCTCAACCTTTCTTTGCATTCACTGAGTTCACAAACATACCGTATTATGGCACAGAGGATTAGCGTCGCCCTTCTTTTTCTGGCTTTGACTGGCATTACCAGTCTACCATGCATGCAGAGAAGTGACGGAGTTATTGAGGATGGGTAATAGCGCTATAAGAATTTTACTTCA
Source organism: Bimastos eiseni (assembly GCA_959347315.1). Classification (NCBI taxonomy): domain Eukaryota; kingdom Metazoa; phylum Annelida; class Clitellata; order Crassiclitellata; family Lumbricidae; genus Bimastos; species Bimastos eiseni. Next base: position 19,389,460 of record OY365822.1, read on the forward strand.
CATTCCTAAACGGTGTAAACACCGCCTGTTGGAGTTAGGCCAGTCCAAGGTGTGCAACTCGGAATTATATTCTCATGAAAACTAAATGACAGAAATAACAGTGTCGTATATGTTTATTGTAATTGCAAACCCGACTTTTTTCTGAATTCTGAGCGTTTGAGATTGGTTCTTTTCACTTGATAAATGCGATTACTAATTATCACGAATATATATGTATATATAAATCTTTCGCTAATGTAATTTACATAAAATATTCCTTTACGTTCGCCAGATGGCAGATCTGTTTCATAAGAGACCACTGAGCTCTTCGATTGACTCGATTAATAAGACTATAAGTGTATATGGATCTGGACATTTATTCAGAAAATTTCAGAATCTTTGCATAAATTTTAAAGTGTATTGGAAAGACAGACTTTTCCAAATTACAGTAACACCACTCTTTACTCCACCTATGGCGTGGACTTTATGTTGCGCTGGGATAAGGCTAGTGTCCTAAAATTTCTCCATGATTTTATCAGTTTATGGCCTTGATTTTATCAGTTTATGGCCTCGATTTTATATAGTGCCGATCTTAACAGTTAGAGGCTCTTTGAGTGGCTTGAATAAAAGTACTGTCTGAGTGGACACCAAATTCAAGTCTCGGCCTGGCTTGAGAGCAAACTCATGCCATGATTATTAAATTTATTATTCAGGACATTCTACAGCTATTGTTCCTTTCGGCTTCTTAAATAATTTGTACGTGTGTCATCGAGTTGCCTTCTTTAATACTTCAAAGATCCTTTGCCTTTGTGAGAGCTTCCAGTCCAGTGATAATCATAAACTGTGTCCCTTTATATTCTCATCAGACGCTTTAATTATTATTATACAGCTGTCTGTTGTTGTTCAGCGACTCCCATGTCGTAACATGGAAGGTTAATGTCGCTCTCCTCCTTATTGCATGCTTTGGCCTGGTATTACGACACTGGCAGTTACGGAGTAGTTAAGTTATTAAGTTGGACAGTATAACCTAGCGCTAAATAAATTTTACGTATCGCGTACGTATCGCGCACATTATTTCAAACTGTTGTTTGGCCAGCGGAAGGTGTTCAAGTCAGCTTCATTATCTGAAATACTCAGTGAAACACAAAGCCTAGCCTTGGAAAATTTATAAATAATTGCATAACAGATTTTTGCATCAATACTTAGCGTCTGAGAATGACCTTTTTCACTCGTTAAATGTATTATCACAATAATATAAATCTATCGCTAGTGGATGTATTTATTATTTATAATTTCTTTACATTCGCCAGATGGCAGATCTGTTTTATAAATCACCACTAAGCTGTTCGATTGACTCAATTATTGATAAGACTCCATTACATACAATAACATACAACTAACATTTATAGCCTTAATAAAACAGTCTTACTCTTTTAAAGGACGCGTTACAAAAACATTTAATCAATCGTATTTGAGAATTTATATTACACCTTTCATAGGTGTATCTGGAGCTTAAAGAAAATGTCTGTTAATAACATTGGAAGTTTAAGTCCCTAATTTGGAGTCTTCACTTTCCCAAATTACAGCAACCGCACTCTTTCTATTCATTCATATATTACGTAGGCAAAAAAAAGAAATTTCGGACCCTCCCTTTCCTGTTGCACCGCGTACATTTCGTGGATCCTTCAACACACACCCCCCCCATGCGTACGTACCCCATTGCAAAGGTTAAATAGCTAAAAACATCAATAGGACATTGATTTTACTAGGGGAGAGTTGGCACCCTTGATACTAAGGCACCTATGATGCTATGTGATTATCTATTTACTTACTTATTTAATAATAGTCCGCAGGGTACCAGCGTATTGGGAAAACCGTTTATACAAGCCATCCATGTTTTGACATAAGTGGATGCTGTTGTTTACGACTTATCACAAAGAGTCGATTTCGAAGGTAAAATGTATTTTTTTCACTCTTGGGACGAACCCTATTCCTAAGATGTGCCTACGTGGTTTGCAATTTTGTTGTTATTGTTTTGAAAAGAATTCATTCTAATAGTTTGTTGACATTTTTCGTCATCGCAGCTGCTGGATGTAAAACGATTTTAGGCATTTTGTAATAAGATATACACTCGGCATCCTTGATACCAACGCGGTCGGGCACCCTTGATACTAGGATCATGGGTGCCTATCATTCACACCTAGTGTTAACCGTGTATGGCTAGCACTGTGTATGGCTAGCACTATGTTACTTGATTTATTATTTATTTGAGATGTGTACGTTAGTATTCGACAATATTTTTGCTTTAAGACGGCTGCCGGAATAAATGCAATGACTCTGAAACGATATGTTATAAAAGCAAAATCGAATCCTGGAACAATTTGCTGACCTAACTTTGTAACGATGTCTTCACAAACAGGTCTTCACAAGCTGTGAAACTGCATGTGCATTATGCAATAGGTCTGTCGCTGTTAAATTTCTGTAAAATCACATTGTCAGTTTGAATTTTACACTGCAGTATATTTCTACAATTCAATTAACATCAATTTTATTTTGTCACCACTTCAGTATGCCTTATCACAAGAAAAGAAAGACGGCGAGATCGCCAAGAGGTCAGGTACTTGAGGAAAGAATGAAAGAAGCAGTTGCAGCAGTTCTTGAGGACGCACAATTTACAGCGTTGCAATAAAAGCCGGAATAAATGCAATGACTTTGAAACGATATGTTATGAAAACTAAATTGAATCCTGGAACAATTTGCCGACCTAACTTCATTACGAAACAGGTCTTCACAAATGAGGAAGAAAAGGCTCTTGCACATTATCTCCTGAGAGCAGCAAAACTTCACTATGGATTCTCAACGAAGACATCCAGGAAATTGGCTTACGAATTTGCGGTTTCTCTGTCAAAAGATATGCCTAAATCATGGCATAATTCAAAATGTGCTGGCCCAGATTGGTTGCGTTCTTTCATGTCTCGCCGGAGTGAACTGTCTCTACGTAGCCCAGAAGCAACAAGTTTGGCAAGAGCTACAGCATTCAACAAACACACGGTGAGTGAGTTTTTTGACAACTTACGTGAAGTTCGCTTGCGGCATAACTACGCTCCACAGAACATCTACAATGTGGATGAAACTGGCTTGACAACCGTGCAGAAGCCTGTAAAAGTAATTGCGGGTCGAGGAGACAAGCAAGTTGGGAGGATCACATCGGCAGAGAGAGGAACGCTAATAACAGCATGTTGTGCTGTAAATGCAGTTGGAAATTCTATCCCACCATTTTTCATTTTCCCAAGAGTTCATTTCAAGGAAACTATGATCCGTGGTGGTCCTCCTGGTTGTGTTGGCGTGGAAAACCCATCTGGATGGATGAGCAGCGAAGTGTTTCTACAGTGGATGAAACACTTCATTGTACATGTTAAAAGTTCTCCTGCTGATCCAATTCTTTTGCTTCTTGACAACCATGAAAGCCACATATCAATAGAATGCCTTGATTTTGCAAAAGAAAAGGGAATTATGATGCTCAGTTTTCCACCACACTGCAGCCACAAGCTGCAGCCTCTGGATAGGTCTGTGTATGGTCCGTTAAAGCGGTATTACAATGCGACTTGCGATGATTGGGTCGTCTCGAACACCAGACCGATGACAATATTTGATATTGTCGGAATTGTAAATCAGGCATACTCGCAGGCATTCACCCAATCCAATATTGTAGCAGGATTCAAAGTTTCTGGAATCGAGCCTTTCAATTCAAATGTTTTCAGCGATAACGAGTTTCTTGCATCATATGTAACTGACCGTCCAGAACCAGTTGGTTGTCAGCCTTCAACTAGCATCAGCTCTCTCGCTCCTGATCAAGCATCACTTGGCCTAAACTTGATCACTCCTGTTCAAGGTTTGAGTGGAATTTCGGCAGTAACTTCTAGTCAGGGTCTGGCTGCAACAGTGTCCCTTCTGATTCAACCACACCATGGCAGTAGCGTTGATAACCAACCAGTGAGTGGCATTGAATCTACACAGCCGTGTGAACTCACAAGCATTTTTGAAGACGGAAATCATTCTATCTGTCCGATTAAAAATCCCAGAAGTGATTCTGAAAGTGGCAAAAATCTTCAGTCCAGTCTCGAAAATAAGACCATATCCAAAAGCTGGCGCAAGAAAAAAGACTGTTCGAGGCCGTCCACAACAACGCACTCGAATTTTGACCGACACGCCTGTAAGAGATGAAATAGGCACCCTTGATGCTATTGAGGTGCACATTGTTTCAAGCAAATAACTTCTTTTTTAATAGTTTTGCATGATTGTGCTTGCACCAAATAATAAATAACATATATTATTTCCATTTAAACTATTAATTTGTTTGAAATTCGGTGTAATTTTTTTTTAAAGTCTCAAAATAAAAAATTAGTATCAAGGGTGCCAAGTCTCCCCTACGCACACGCTGTTTGATTTTTGTGTGACCTTATTCGATTTATGCAGCAATGGATGGTATGCTAAATTGTTGATTGTACAAAGACTTTTAGGTCTGTATTGAAGAGCAATTGAAACTTTGTATTAATTTTTAGTTTTAAATGATTCCATCAAAGTATTATTTCATTCTGTTGGGTTTTCGCTAGCAAACTTCTGAAACTGTCGATCAATTTTTGTTGTGATGCCATTATATTAAATTAAATGGCATTATTATATTAAATAATGCCATCTATGACATTTAGGAATTTCTTTTCAGTTTTATAGTGGAATATTTAAAGCGCTAACAACACTTGCCAATTAATATCTACGGTTTAGTTTTCCAGCTTCCTTCTGAACTGTAAAGAGGAAAAGACTTAAAACATTTTATTCTTCTTCTCGTTTTTTTGGACCAATGAACTGATTGCACTCGTATTAACGCTACTCAATTTATGTTGAAATGTCTTTGTGAATATTCATATTATGTCTTAATGAATATTCATATTGAGAACTTACTAAGAAAGCAGAAACTATTTCCATTTGATGCTAAGTGTCTCAGAGGACAAAAGTCGTAAAGTAACTCATAGGACAATAGCGTTTGAGTTCTGTGTTATTGATCAAGCCAGTTGCAAACACTTTTGAGTTCATTCATTGAAAATATTAAAATATGTTGTATCGTAGTTTGGCTCAGTCTTTGGAATTGCCAATGGGTGATAATCAGCTTATTAGAATCTATTTGATTAGTTGCCCAATATATATATATTTATATATATATATGCAAATAAGTTTAGCTTCCAATTGAAGGGCACTCCAGGCCTTAATTTGTGTCTCTGGAAGGCATCTTCTATGGATGACCAGGGCATATGTAGACCCCTGGGAGCCGATCTTCACCCACGGAAATTTGGATTGCACCGTCTCAGTGGCTGCTGTACAGAGAAGGGACAGAAGTGGCCAACTAAGTTGGTGGCCCCTCCAAATTTTAGTCCAGTCTCAGTTTTGAAGAAGCCAGGCATCCAACTGGCCCCTGTGTCAGGTCTCCAGCTCTTCCTTGGCCCCTCTATGTCTAAAGTCCAGAGCCGCCACTGTGGAGGCTGGACAGTGGTGGGCCCACGCACAAGCGTGGAACCAACCAGCGGATTCAGATCGACAGCATGGTCGATGGGATGGGTGTTTTATAGGTCTCTGGACATAGCTACTTCGATATAGTACAGTGATCATGACAGATGGTAACGTTCACAAACACTGTGCGTCTGCAGATGTCTAGGAGCAAATCCTTCCCTTCTCACTAGTCGAAGATGACACACGTCAGAGCTGTGCACAAGACTAAGTAAGTACAAAAGGTGTTCGTGTATTGGTTAGTGCATTGATAATAGGTCTGGGTAACTACATTGACCAGCGTAGACGTAAACACTCGGCCACAGGCGGTGCACACGTTCCACATGGCTTGGCCGCCGTGGACCAGCAGCAGGAGGACTGGCTCGATGCAGTCACATGGCTTAGGCAACTTGTGAACAAAACGCCCTTTAAACTTCACGAAATCCATTCAAAACCAACGAAAATGTCCAATATGGAAACCTACCTAGCGCCATAAAACTAAAACTTTTGAAATAAATGCTGCTTTAAATGCAAATATTCGTCGAAATGGCGCAACTGTTGAATGTCCTGTAACGTAATGTAATGTACATTCATCAATTTCACGACCCTAGATAGACCTGGATATGCAATGTACGGAAGACAAAATGAGCAAAAATACGAATGGCGATTCTTGATTTTATACATTTCGTACGAACGTACACATTTTGTGGTGGAAACCCTACGCACATACATATTTGGTATGTATGCGCGTAGGGTTTCCACCACAAAATGTGTACGTTCGTACGAAATGTATAAAAGCAAGAATCGCCATTCGTATTTTTGCTCATTTTGTCTTCCGTATATTGCATTCCTGAGGAAAGCCCTGTCCTATTAATAGGCCACAAATGACGTCATGAATATATATTAAGGAATTCCAAAGATCAAGCTTATGTTAGATTTTTGACTTTAAGTAAGTAGTCCATGATTTGCATGATGTTGTTGTGCTGCTGATAATTGATAAGTAATTATGAGTTTATTTGTATTCTAATGCAAAAGGGTGGATTTAAGTAGACTCTGTTAGCAGGAAAGACAGGCTCAGACATTTAAGCAGGAACTGTAGAAAGAATGGTGACCTTATTATCATTGCATCACTTGTTTATGGTGAAACCTGTGTGCCACTCAAAGCTTTGCACAGGGTACCAGCTACTTCACAGGCGCTGCGTCAAGGCAGAGGGTAGTCCAAAGAGACCAGAGGAAGAAAATACAATTGCCAAATTAACAGACAGACAGACAGATGCCAGAAGATATGTTACAATTGCATGATCATCTCAACTACGTAAAGAAGGAACTGACGACGAAAACACAACTTCAGAATCCAAAAATTCATTCTTAGCTTCATAAGATTTCAAGTTTTAGATCTGTCAAAACAGTAACATTTGTGTCCGATGTACGACAGACACTTGTTACAAACAGCCAAAAATCAAACAAGGAAACTCTGCAAAATTAAACATCACCCTTGCATTCATCCACCTGTCTAGCAGTGTCTAAAATCATCACACGCTGTGGTCACACAAACACATGTCTAGTAATTGATCAGTATGTAACCTTTGCCCAATAATCAAGAACAGTGGCTTTAACTACAGAGAAACTGTCCTCTCACAAACACAATTCAACGTCATCATCATCATCTATTGTTAAGTGGAGTCTCTCGACTCCAGCCACTCGTTATTCGAACTCTGGAATGTCGTCAAAGGAGTAGCCGGCATATCCTTTCCAGGCACTGTAAGCACGTGGTAAGCACCTGGAATGAACATCATCGTTCCAAGGATGAGGACTGGCCATGTCCGATCAGAATACTAAAATAGAACAAATATTCCAGATTTAAAAATCACATTAACAGATGTTACCTTTTATCATCATACAAAGCAAAATTAATTAATTACAGCGTCTGTGAATGAACTGGTTCCCTGACAGCATAGCTTTGAGAGGCACAGAAGTTTCTTGCAAGGTTACGATTGCAGAGATACTACGAAATTCAACGTTTCAATGCGAGAAAATCTAAGCATCTGTGTGTGGCTCAATTAGAAACTTCTATTTTGGGAAAAAAGAAATGTTTAACATTTTAAGGCAGTGATAAAGATAAATCTGTTGATTACAGTCAAATTAGTATTGATAGGAAACAATGATGACAATTATCCACTATCACCATCCTTATCATCATTATTATTTCATCATTAGATCATCATTAATGATTATTTGATCAATATCATTATTAATTATAGTCATTATTATTATTTGATCAGTAACATTATTAATTATAATCATTACTAGCTGTTAACCCGTGATGAATAACGAGAGGTTTTTGTTGATGACGTCAAACTCGGTCGCAAAAGTGACTTAGAAACTATTATTGTCATTATAATTACTATCATTATCACACTCATTTAGATAGATAGAGAGATAAATAGATACATATGTAGATAGATAGAAAGATAGTTAGTTTAAGTTTTAAACAGCGTATAATTTTTTTTGTTTCGTTTTCATTTCTAGATCAAAACTAAGACGCGACCATAACGTATAGTAAGGTGACTTAGAAACTATTATTATCATTATAATTACTATTATTATCATTATTATACTCATGTACTTGGCACATATATTTGGTTCATACTGTTTATCGGACAGAACCTCCAACCATCCCTACTCATATCCACCTATCTCTAGTGGTTTCTATGATCCAGGTGACCACCTCTGCTGGTTCTTCTGCCATCTTCTGTTCCACGCATAGCATCCACCTCTTGTAGCCTCCTCATAATCCACTAGTAACCAATTAGTTAGCGCATACTAGCCTAATAACCCAATGGCTGCGGTTCATGACCCCATCCCACAGTTAATTATAATTATATAATAGACCCAATTAGACTCCAGTTGACCTGCAACAAGTAATTTAAGGGTTGCTTTTGAACCTTAAGGTAAGAGTTTGCTCAGCTTTTTACTCTTCAACTCTTTACAATTGTTATAAGGAAGACAAAAGCTGCAAACCTTTATATCGATGTTTGTAAAAAATACACTAGCCACAAACCGTTGTATCGATGTAGCCAGTGAGGAGCAACGCTCCGATAACAATGAGGATGTCCACTTTTGATATATCACATCACCAACACAGTTAGACCAAATTAGATGATTCTATCTATAACTGCAGTTTCTTAAATACATGTAGATTGCAAACGTACAATAATTAGTATATAATAATCAGTATATAATAATCAGTATATAATAATCAGTATATATTAATTAGTATATATTAATTAGTATATAATAATTAGCATATAATAATCAGTATATAATAATTAGCATATAATAATTAGTATATATTAATTAGTATATAATAATTAGCATATAATAATCAGTATATAATAATTAGCACATAATAATTAGTATATAATAATTAGCATATAATAATTAGTATATAATAATTATTATTGCTTGTCCTACAATTTCAATATACTTTGCAAACGTTGTTAAAATTGGATCCAATTTGAAGATGGTTTGATGGAAATCTTCCTCCAAATAGGTTCAGTTGAGTTGGAATGATTCTAATTATCTTTTTCTTATGCCACAGTGATGTTAGTGGCAACCATAAGTCCACAAGCAGAGCTTGTGTGTCGCCCAATCACTCGACTCCTAAGCCCAACTGACCTAATTCCAACGAGATGACCATATATCTAGTATTGACCTAGTATTTCATGCAGAATCAGGTGAAACATCCCACCAACAGAGCAAGCAACCAAGGCATCAGTTCAAGGGAGACACTTGGCCTTCTTCTCCTCCATCATCGGTGGCCTTGTGCGCTGGGCCTTGTCACCCATTCAAGCGACATGAAGGACTTTGGAGCTGAGTGGTAGAACCTCACCTGTCGCTTCATCTCTTGGCCTCCGGTCGATCAACGATCGATCCGCTTGCAACACAAGATTCGAATTCTGAAAGGACACAATCATCATCATCATTTCCAACTCATTGTCATTAAAATTCTGAAAAACAAGAAACTATTTTATCGAATCAAATGACGTCTCAAGCGCATTATACACAAGTCATATATTGATGATTGCCTCTATGCAAAACCTTATTCTCAAATCATAATTACTTCCAAAACATAAAGATCCACAGGTGAGATACCCAAAACATACTACATACGATGGAGCAGAACTTCTGCCGATAATGGTTGAAGATGGTTCAATGGTGACCGCGATAAACAATAAGGTAGTCCCTAAAAAGGGATAGAACAGAGAGCAAACATGTGCACAAACTTATGTGGCAAGATGCCCTTCTGCACAAGAACCTGTTTTAAAAGTGTTTAATTTAAATTTCCACCCAGCCATAGTTTAATTTAATTACGGTTAATTTCTGACATCTGCAATTATTGTTCTACTGAATTTCTTTGACGATTCATTTTAATCCTTGAAAATATTGTTTGCGTTTCCTAATAAAAGTAAATTTGTTCTACTTCAATGTTCTAATTTTGAAGCTTACAAAAATATCTGTCCACACACGTAACATCCTAGGCAGATCCATTCCGGGACAATGTAACATACCCGAATGGTGTTTCTATGACTAAACATGTAGAAGATGTCATTTTAATGACCCGATTATTGGAGAGCAGAAATAACGTCCAGTGCCAAAGTTAGTCTCCTTGTCGCCCTCGGGCTTAGTTTTTCAGGGCATCCCTTTCAAAATGAGTATATGAATAAAACGTGTTGATTCCATACATGTGACCAATACATTCCACATTCTCTATAACGATAATTATGGGCCTACAATCTCCAATAGGTGCTTATAAGTTTATTCTAATCGTACTCATAATCACTCGAAGCCAGGCACCATTGGTTATCGAGCGCAGCATCAAGTCAAAGGGGTTGTCCAAAAGAGTTGTCCGAATGAGGTCCGAGTCCGGCTGCTAGAGGTTGAGTGGAAGCATATCAGCTGCTAATGTGGATGTTGTTTAGAATTGAAAAGTAGAGGATCAAATGGGGCAAGGTAGCACTTCTTAAAGAGGTCAGACTTCTGTTCTGAGTGGAAAATTCAAAGGATGGAAGAATATGGGACAGATAAAGGTCACTGATTGACAATGACGTAGAGGACCCCAAAAGATGCGAGAGGAAGGTCGTCACGCGTTTCAGACATGTAGCGTAGTGTGGGATATACCTCGATCGGTTGAAGAACTTGAGATGTGAAGTGACCGGAGATTGAGAAAGATTGAGACTGATGATCGGGTAGAACTAGTTTGCTGGATGGTAAAGAGTTCACGACCACATTTGAACTAGCAGTTGGGAGTTGCAGGTCGGTGAAAGGGCTTGATCGTGGATTCACTAATTTTTAGCCAACAGCAGTGATTTTAGGGTAGGAGTGACATGATGCTGCCCTAGCATTCTGGTACTAAATAGCTTGGACAAGTAAGCTTTGGATAGGGCCTAAGTTGCAGTCGTTTGAGGTGTGTGGCTTCAAGGTCTAAGTCTCATTTGAATCATCGCTGTAGTACTGCACTGGGTGCTGAAAGGAAGCTGGATCAATGAAAAAAATTCATGCAGAAGCTGGATTTATTAATGAATCGCGCTGTTTTGAGACAGTTCAGCGTTTCTCAATAGTACATTGCTGTTTTTGGGGAATCGGCCTTTTGGGCCTTTTCAGCTTTTTCGAGGATTCGGGTTTCGATGATTCGGGTTGATCCCGTTGCACTCTGCCATTACAGGTTCTAATTTTGAAAAACGAATAACTTACTCGATTGTGTGACATCTGACTTCTAGAAATTAGAGTTTATTAATAAAAACTTCAAATAGATGATTTTTAATTCGAAAATCTTTAAATGGATTTCAGCTGGGTCATTGCGCATTGCGCAAGTAGGACATATGAACCCATTTGAATTTGATTTAGATCGGAGAAATTGTGGTGTCCCGGAATGGCAGAAAAGAAATGTGGTCACCCTACTATGATATATGAGAATTTTCCTCTATACTTACCGCCTTATATTCATATTTCAGCGATCCAGCAGCTGCATCGGCCATTTCGAAATTTCAAAAGTTAAAATATGAGAAAAGTGAAGACCCAAAGATAGCCTTTTTGGCAAAACAATCGAAAACTCAAAAACGACACTCAAACGCACATTGTTAACCTGATGCGAGTTCTTACAACATACAAGAGCTGTGCGCCCCAAGCAGAGCGTCGCAACTTCTAAAGCGCCATCGTTTAGCCAAGCGCAGAGCACCAGCTAATCACGAGCGCTACGTCATGTCTTAGGGTTGTCCAAGGGGTAGTCCGGTTGAATCTGCTTCAGTTTTGGGTTCTTAAATTGCCAATAGCTTAAGCCCTTAGACACCTTGATCTTTCATGCAGCAAAATTGAACTTAAACTTGCCGTGTAAGTATAAGAGGTTTCTTATAGCATAAAAAGAGGAGGAGCAAGTTGGTTCCATAATATTATGCATACTATAATAGGTTATTAGTCTGTGCGTCTTTTATATAACTGAACTAAAATTATGATTAAATTAGCACCATCTGTGTCAGGAAAGTAACCAGGACACAATTTCTTATAAAATTAGGTTTTTATCAATTTATTTGGGCTATATAATTATACCTCATGGCATGACCGCATTTAAAGGCATCAAATTGTCACCAGTGGCCTTAGATGCACTCATGAATAAGCTGGTACCCTGTCCTTAGCTTTCGAGTGATGCCATAAGAGGCTTGGAGATTACAATGTCATGACGATGTGTAAACCTTCAATGAAGTAATAATAACAATAAAAATAATAATAGCTATTTGAAAATATATTTCTATGATAATGTTTATTATTTAACTGTCACTTATAACGTGCCTAAACAAACCGAGACAGAGAAATTAGCCATAATAAATCTTGAACAAATACACCTTACTGGTAAATTTGAAGAGCAATCATTTTGAAGAATTGCAAATAAAGTCAGGAAGTTTATTCCATTCAGTAGTTTAAAATTAATGTACTGGTAGGGGCGGCGATTCCGGGAGGGGATTGAGGGGACACGTCCCCCACCTTTTACAGAGAGGTGACACGCTATACGTTTGTCGTCCCCACAACATTTCTTACCCCTCTCATTGGTGTCATTCCCCCATCTGCTCAACGGAGATCCCTGCCTCTGTGTACTGGCTGTTAAAAAAGTAACTAAACACCAACTCAGAAGAAAATTCCGCATTAGCCATCGCCCATGCAATATAAAAATCATCATCAAATGCATCAAGCAACATGTCAAAAACCGATCAAACAGCAATCTATATGTATAAATGTTGAAGTCCACATAAGCTGCCTGTACAGTACGTCCCATCCAACTCCACACAAGGACCTACTCAGTAACAAACTCTATCGGTAACTTTAAAGAATTCCAGCCGTCCGTTACTACATATTGCAGAACTCGAAGATGCCATGTAACAGTTTCTTCCTCATTGTCTTGCATTAGTCAATTTATATAGCCCATCTAAAGAAGAGACTACACAACAAAGTGACACTCAATATCACGTGCACTGGCCAACAATCACTCCTGCCCTTTGTCGAAGCTAGATGGAGTTATTAAACGAGACACTCATTATCTCTTCTATTTGTGTCTTTGTGTTTCCTAGGACTGCTGCAATAATCTCTTCAGTTCAAATCTCGGACTAAAAAACTCCAATTACCTTTTCAGTAATGTCACTTAGTCGAAACGACTCCACTAACCTCTACAAAGCTTTGACTCAAAAAACTCCAATAATCTTTTCGGTCAGACCTCTTTTCTAAATTGAAACCACTCCAATAATCTCTCCAGTCCAAACCTTTGACTCAAAACTACTCCAATAATCAATTATTTAGTCAACTCTAATTACCACAGCAGCTAAAAAATCTTGAATAATTGCACCGGAAGGAGTTAAAACCCAAAAAATCCGGACGGCATATTCTTAAATTGGCTGCAACTGCCATCCGACACTAAGTTGGTCTAGAGGTCCATCAGGTTCTTGATGTCATTGATTCGCGTCTGTCGTTTTTCGTCGGCCGTCTGCTTCTTGTCGTCCCCGAAAACGCCCTGCACCAACTTTCGCTTCTTCTCTTGCATCTCAACCATATGCTCCTCAATTGAATTCTCAACAATGAACTAGAAACAGGAAATAGTAGATCATCTTAAATCTACATGCATAGTCAATCGATCAATCATTCAATCAATCAATCAATCAAAAAATCAATCAATAATTTTCTGTTGGACCAAGGTAAAAGGTCAAATATAAACAGAATCATGAGCAAAGTAGATTATTTAAAATCTTCAATCGTTTTTAAATCTTCAATTGTAGTCAATTAATCAATCAATCATGCCAATTGATGTGTTTTTACTTACTTATTCACTGTCACTTTAAACATCATTAAGGTCATTGCAGAGAGTGCCTCTGAGTAGAAATTGTGAAGGGTGCTATATAAATGCTTGATTACATTACATTACAATCAATCAATCAATATTTATTGAACCAAGGCAGAAGGTCAAACAGTAACAGAATCACAAGGAAATATCAAAGGGGATTAAGGCAGAGAAGTCCCCCTAGAGGGGGACACCCAGCACATGGTGAGCGAAAGAGGCCTGTTAATATAAACGTCTTTCATTTATAGTCTCTTACTAATAAGAATTTATAGTTTTTATAATCTCTGAATTACATGATTTTAAATTAATAATCTCTTACAGAAAGGTATTTAATTTATTATCTATAATTGATAAACTATTTCATTAACAATTCTTACAGAAAGGATATTTAATTCATTTTCTCCTACAGATAAATGATTCTTAACTACTGCTAATAATGTGCTCAACGACGATAAGTTTCTATAATCAAAGGGTACACAAAAGTAAGACCCGAAACCTTCGTGATGACGACCGGTCGGGTCTGACCGAGACGATGACATCGGTCGAAGCAATGGTCCTCGGAGGCCAGATTCCACGCCTGCGTTTAACAGATTCAAACAGAATTCACACATTTTCACACTAACCATAAAATTGCTGAGCTAAAAAATTTCTCTACAGAAACCACCACTGGGACATGGTGGCAGATATTGGTTAGAGCGGTTGGCCCATAACGTGGAGAGTATGGGTCTGAAGCGGTCGATGTGTAAGGACCTTGAGCAAGTCCTTTGACACTGAGTAATCTTGGAAATGTCGTTGCAATCCCCTCAAAGTGAAGTCGCATACAAACTTGTCCGACAACTGAAGTTTTGACTTATTGGCGGTCGATGCTGTTGTAGCTTTCAAAATGGCTTCAGATGATGCAAGGACTAAAAATCCCATTCAGCATTAACTAGATGATGCTATCAAATACGTAAAAGTGAATCACATCTATGAGACACTTAACAATTTCAAATGTTACGTCACAATTTAATTGTTGCCTGTAACCTGTTGCGGTATGTCAATCATTATCAATACATCATCAATACATCAATACAACAACAACTGTGAAAAAGTTTGTTTGACTTGGTAACTGTACATCTGAAATGCCATGACTTCCAGGTTTTCCAGAAGAGTGATACTTAGACTGGTGTTGAAAAACTACTAACAACGCCAATGCTCCTTCCTTTGACGCATATTAAAGGACTTGGGACAACAACTGGGTTGACCAGTACAGCATCAACTTACGATGACAATTAATTACAGGAGCCAAATTAAACTGTTGGCAAGATGCCGATCACGCTAGAAATCTGATTTCACCAACACCACTGCCAAGCGAATGAAGGACTAGGCAACCGTATGGGGATACGGGTATCGAAATCTACTCCTCTACTCTGCATGTCAGTGTCTTATCAAATACTCCACAGATAGCTCGAGCGACTTCATTTTCTTAGCCTCGACATATGAGACAGGTGTCCAATCTTTTCCCTTGCCATCTAATCTTCCCAAAGACAGCGTACGCCAATCATAGTCAACCCTATCGACGAAACTTTTTGGCCCAGAGACTATGAAGATCCATGCCATCTGTCAGCTATTGACGGGAGGGAATCCGTTGGTTGGTTTCACACTTGTGCATGGGCCCACCACTTTCAGTTTACTGTGCAGTTTGGCAAACAGGTGTATTTTAATTGTTTGTAATGACATTTAACATCACATAGGCCATCGCAGAGAGCGCCCCTGAATAGATATCTAGAAGGGTTGCCAGACAAATGTTCGATTACATTACACAGTCTATTCATTATAATTGATCTGGCTATCGGGTCCAGATCGGGTTCTAGAAAGCTCAAACTAACTTTTCGCCTGGCGCGGATAAACAAAATATCCCGTCATCAATACTCTTACTGGATCCTTGAGGAAGACTCGGCTGGCAGCCGTCAGGTTGAGACCCACTCCACCGGCATTCAGCGAAAGAAGGAAGATCGTGGGAGAACCAGGGCTCAAGTCCATGAAAGACTCGATCGCTGCAACGCGCTGCTTGTTCGACATCGTACGGTCCAATCGCACAAAGCGGAAACCACTTTCCCTGCAAGTTCAAAGGTCGATTAGGTCACATGACATTACTTGAGAACTATGAAAACAGGATTTATATAGCTCTCTTTCACATGTTGCTTGAGCCAAGACTTAACTACCTTACCCTAATTTGAACGACCTTAAGTGAGCATCAACAATGCCCCAGCAGAGTGTCTAACCCTATCAGGTGTGTTGCTTTATCTAGGCACTCAATGGGATTAATCACTGATAACACCTGGGCAAAGTCTCACCTGAGCTCACTTAATTAGATATTACACCAGGTTAAGTGCCTAGGTAAGCATTTACATACCTGATTAGCATTAACACCATGGTATTGTCTTGCCTGAGAAGTTACCTAACAAAATACGTAATTAAATTGTGTCACCTGGGTCACAAGTCACCCGACTTGATTATTTATTACACCAGGTTAAGTGCCAATGAAAACACTTATCCTGATCAATTAACATTGAAGACAATACTAGTTATTCACAAACAGAAGAGCAAAAACCCTCTTATAAGTCCAGATGCAAGTCACCAGGACTAATTCGTAATTATGCACATCACTAGTTAGTGATTACATGTTGTGTCCATCTGCCTGGAATGACCTTCCTCCATCATTTAGGACCAAACTACTGACTGGCTTCTCTCCATTGGCTCTCGCTCTTCAAAGGCATTTCTTTCCCCTCCAGGTTTCCGTGCTAAGAGCACCTCTGAATAGTCATTCTGTGAAAGGTGCTATATAAATCTAAAGATAGGATAAGATACATGTACTGACAATCAGCCATTACAAACGTTCTTAATTACCAATTAGTGATAACACACAATGTTAATCAGTAAATGCATGCATTGTTAATTAGCCATTGCATGCAGTCCAATAAGCAACAGTATCTGGCTGATACTTACCTCAGAGGTGTTTCAAGGATGGTACGGAACGAGGTAAACTGTGAGACGACGAGACTCTAAATCGTAGGATCCTGGAATCTCAGCTCAACCAGAGCGTTCATCAAAGCATCCACCTGAACACATGAACAAAATCTTACAGAGTAGAAAAAGCTCTGAAGGATAATCAAAGATCCTTATGTACAAGATTTCCACCCGCTGGTTCGTCCCTGGCCGAGATATAACAGCTCAAACCTAGTGTATCATTTCGTTTTTTCACAATTGTGATTCTAGAACACATTATTGAAACCTTAGAACACACTACTGTGATTTTAGAACACACTATTGTGATTTTAGAACATAATATTGTGATCTTAGAATATACTATTGTGATTTTAGAACACGCTACTGTAACCAAGAAACATATTTTGCGATTTAAGGCATTGATTAATGGTTGTCTCTAAATAATACTGTGTTCCAAAACAGTATTAAAGATATTAAAGACAACCAACCAATTGATGATCCCTGCCTTGAGCTAACAGTACTACAGACCAGAGGTTCCACGTTTAATTCGTTATTCAATATTTAATAGGTGAACATTGATCCTACAACAGAATATGTGAATAAAATGCATATATTTATAATTAGCAGAAGTGGGAACAATAGGAAAGATAAAAGGCCCACCAATCGGGCAAAACTTTTCTTGGAATACAGTGTCATAATAAGACAATTCACATTGAAAACAATAAACTTAAATAGCTAAATAGGTGACGATCAGTGTACAGTGTTATTAAAGCAAAATTGTTAACAGAGGATTTAAAATGTTGTTATTAAAGATACAAATACTACTTGAAACTCGTATATTACCTGGGATTTCATCCAAATGCATTTGGTTAAGCACATTTCACTGAGAACTTATGAGTATTTGTTCGGCCTTAGACAGGTCTATAGTTGTCAGAGGAGCAGAGGGAGTAAAAGCTAATGTTTGATAACGGAACACTTTGTTTCAGTTGTACATAAATATTATACAAAGTACCTAAATATTTGATCAAAGTGGACGGATAAAAACTGGAACAAGTGGACTCATTTACATACTTGGGGAACTGAGTAACGAAGGACGGAGACTGCGCGAGTGAGGTAAAATCAAGATTAGTCATGTTTAAGTTGGTAAGCCTCCGGAAGAATAAATCAGTCAGCACTAAAACCAAACTGCGACTCATGAAGGCCTTGGTTTGGTCAGTAGCAATGTATGGTTGCGAGGCGTGGACAATAAAGGAAGAAGAAGAGAAACGTATACAAGCATTTGAGAACAAGTGCATGAGGAAACTGCTCAGAATTCTATGGACAGCAATGGTGACCACCGAACAAGTGTATCAAATGGCGAAAATTTACAGCAAACTGTTGGGTCACATCAAATCCAGACAACTGCGGTACTTCGGGCACATCGTGAGACCGCCTAAAGACAGTATTGAGAACAGTGATGTTGGGTATAGTGGAAGGAAGTCGTGGAAGACCCAGAATCTACATGGCGTGGACTGGTTTAAGAGACACAAGCTTAATGAACATCGTACGAGACAGAAAGCATTGGACATCACTTTCCCATTCATGTAGTCAACCGTCGCAAAGCGACGATGACGATATGACATAAATATTATACAATCACACAGTGAAATTCATTCTAGCACCATTACAATACTAAATAGTCTCCAAAAAAAGGTTAATCCAGTTTCAAAGGCTCAAAATGACTCTTATACAATGTAATGGAACATTTATACAGCGCCCCTTCAAGATATCTACTCAGAGGATGCTAAATGTCATTACTAACGAATATGCTTCAGCAGTAAGCAAAACTTACGGAGTGACCTCTGACATTTGCATAATTTACTGGAACCAGATCTGTCCCCATCTACATCCCCACCCAACCAGGTCTCTCCCCATCCAATCAGATCTTCCACACCCAACCAGGTCTCTCCCCATCCAATCAGACCTTCCCCATCCAACCAGGTCTCTCTCCAACCAACCAGGCCTATCCCCATCCAAGCAGGTCTCTCCCCATCCAAGCAGGTCTCTCCCAGGTCTCTGCCCATCCAACCTGGTCTTTCTCCATCCAATCAGATCGCTCCCCATCCAACCATGTCTCTCTCCAACCAACCAGGCCTATCCCCATCCAACCAGGTCTCTCCCCATCCAATCAGATCGCTCCCCATCCAAGCAGGTCTCCCCCCATCCAACCAGGTCCAATCAGATCTGTCCCCATCCAGCCAGGTCTCTCCCATCAGATCTGCCCCCCATCCAATCAGATCTTTCCCCATCCAAGCAGGTCTTTCCCCCAGATCTCTCCTCATCCAATCAGATCTGTCCCCATCCAACCAGGTCTCTCCCCATACGACCAGTTCTTGTCAAGACACATTTGGGCAATATAGAGACATAGTGACCATTGTACCTTGCTGCTGGCGTGCCACTGTTGATCTGTGGTGATGTCTTCTGCCTCTTCCTTCCCGTAGTCAGCTGGAACTTCGACAAGGGTGTCGTGCGACAGCTGACCGCGACACATTGGACATTTGGAAGTCGGCTGAAATGAACACGTAGGGTAAAGTAAGGCAGAGCGGGTGATGTGATTTCAGACAAGGTACAAAGACTTAAGGAAAATTATGGTGAATGAATCATTATTATATTTTGTTAAATCTTATTCCTCAAAAGAAAATTTTAGCAGATTCCCTAGAAGCAGTGATAACAATGATGAGAATAACTATCCACAAGTGTGTCCCAAAAAAATTCTTAGTCACCTAAATCTTTTCCTTTAATATCTCATTTTATTAATTTTAATTAAACTAAATAAACAAAAAGATAACAGCATGTCAGTCACACGCCCCTGATACCAACAACGAAATCGAAGAAATGCCATAGAGGAGACCTTTTCTGCGTTGATGACCGCTTCAATGCACGGCCGACAGAAGACGTGAGCACAGTGCGTGATGACGGGCGCCTTGAGTCGATCGAGACAGATGGCGCACTCCTCATCCGATCCGCTGTTCAGAACGAGCAAGATCTTCTCGATCAGCTTCTTGCGGAACTCGTCGGACGTCGTTACGTCACCTGGCTGCGTTTCTGGTTACGTGGCAATGGAGAAAAGGCAGAGTCTATCGAAGAGTGTCAAGAAATTCGAAAGCTACGACTGGCTGGTCCATTGCATCCAGTTACCATAAGACATAATAATGTAATCTCCTATCTTTGCAAACTCTGCCGCTCTCTCTGAGTGTACTGTGTCGCTGCTCTCTCCGTTCTACCGAGCATTTGCCAGTTGCTCATCGACCACTCTGACTCTTTTTATACTTGCCTTAAAACTGTTCTTTTCAGCCGCGATGGGGTCGGGAGCCTCCCAAGTAGTAACCTTGAAGGGGTGCTACATAACTCTTTGTGTGAATAAGACACCTTTAACACATGCACAGGCGATTGTTTATATCATCAGCATCATCATCATGTTAAATTCTGAATGAATGCAATATGTCGGACGATGACACAGATGATTATCATTATCACAAGATGTGTAACCATCCTGGAACAGAAAACAATTTTTTTTAAATTTTAGATGCCCAATCTTCTTTATTTTTATGAATGTCACAACGTAGATTAAGTTAAGCTCCCTACACTTCCCCAATGCACCATTCCCAGTTTCCCTTAAAAACATGCCCTCATGTTCCCTTTCCAAGTCCCCTAACTGTTCTCCGTTCCACTCCCCACCCAATTCCCCTTCCAAGTTCCCCTCTCCACTCCTTTCTGTCCCCCATCTAACACACCACCCTGCTCCCTTTCCCACTACTCTCATTACCTCTCCCACTCCCTATCCCCCTTTTAATATGCAATGTCATAGAAAAAATCAAATCTAGGCACTTCATCAGTAACACACTCAGGTGACAATGGAAATAGCAATTAACATGTAATTGTAAAGGTAAGACATAGCACATACCCATCATCATCTTCTGAGCTGCCTCAGCAGCCTTTGCGACCAGGAACGGATGAAGACACATCTGGCGCAACCGCATCATCAACGCCATTACCTCTCCGTAGTGATGAAGCAGCGTCCCTTGACGACAATATCTACAACATCAATCAATAGGTCACCCATTGTAACTACCATTATTATTATAATCTCTATAATAATTACTAAACAATTATCCACATCAATCAGTCGGTTACCAAGATTACTGTAATTACCACAATTATTATAAATCTCCATAAATATTATCATCAAAATTTTAATTGGACATTAAAATTTAATCATAAGAGAAGTTAATAATAAAAGTTATAGCTCTAACTAACGCAATGACAGAATGTTTAAAAATATCATTTAATGCAATTACTGTAATAATTTCATGGCAGTTTGAAAACATACCTTTATGTCTGGGCTGGAGTTGGGAGTGCTTTTGAGTAGCTACCATGAAAAAGTGCTATATAAATTCGCGAATGAATGAATATTACCATAATCACAATTATTGCTAAGCATATTAATTAGCACCACCGTCTAATTCATTCATTCATAAATTCCTATATATATATATATGCATATATATATATATGCATATATATATATATATATATATATATATATATATATATATATATATATATATATATATATATATATATATAACCAACAAGCATCACTCGATAGCGCCTAGCAGTTATGAGTGATAGAATATTGCTTGACAAAGGACAAAAATGAATTGATTAACAAAGAACAAAAATGAATCGATTAACAAAGAACAAAAATGAATTGAATTGACAAAGGACAAAAATGAATTGATTAACAAAGAAAAAAATGAATTGAATTGATTGACAAAGGACAAAAATGAATTAATTGACAAATAACAATGAATTGATTGACAAAGGACAAAAATGAATTGATTGACAAAAGACAAAAATGAATTGATTGACAAAGGACAAAAATGAATTGATTGACAAAGGACACCAATGAATTGATTGATAAAGAACAACAATGAATTGATTGACAAAGAATAACAATGAATTGATTGACAAAGGACAAAAATGAATTGATTGACGAAAGACAAAAATGAATTGATTGACAAAGGACAAAAATGAATTGATTGACAAAGGACAACAATGAATTGATTGACAAAGTATTGATTGACAAAGCACATCAATTAACTGATTGATGGAGTATTGATTGACACGGGACAACAATGAATGATTGCTGAATCGATTTAACGCAACTGACTTGCTGACGATGAGTTTCCCTTCGTTCTGCATCGCGTCATAGATGACTCTTTCTTCCGAAGATAACGTTACGGTCTCAACAAAGACGTCTCTCGTTGGAAGCTCAATCAGCGGCTTCTCATCAACGATCTGTGTCTTCACTCTACGCAGGGCGATCATTCCCAGTAGGCCTTGCACCCTTCTACAGGCAATCAAGAATGCAATCAATTTTCAAACATTGCATGCAATCTAATATCCAACCGGTCAATTTATCAGACAATTTAATGGTCGGTCAATCTGTCAATCGATTCGTCACAGCCGGCAAATCTCTCGATCAATCATTGCTCAATCTCTCGATTATCCAATCACTGCTACTTCGTTAATAAATACAATCGCTTTGTGTAATTCCATCATTCATAATACAATGAATTGTTCAATTACGCCAGCATCGAATCACACTGTCACTCAATCATTCAATCAATGTTATTCGCTCAATCAATCAACCACATCATCATTCAATCACTCTCACTCCCTCAATCAATCACCTCTACAGTCACCATTAAACCAATTCACCAATGTCTGAATCCAAACATCATTGATCAATGGATCATTACATAAAATACATCAATCACCAATTGATCGATTGATCGGCATACATACTTGACCGCGTTTTCATCTCCGTAGGAGAGCGGTCGGGCGATCGTTCGATCCCACCAGACTTTCTCCTGGAACGGTTCCACATTTCGGAACCTCACAAGCGACCACAGATCCTTCAATGCATCCTGTATTGGCGTTCCTAGACAATAGACAAAGAACAAAAAAACAATGAGTAAATAATATCATAAGTAAATTAGCAATAGAAGCAAATAACAATAAGAGCAAATAACAATAGGAGCAAACAACAATAGGAGCATCTAGTCAAACTAAAACAAAAAAATCTCCAAACCTAAGAAACAATTTTACATGGCACAAAATGTGCCACAAAACTTCATTTTCTAAACAAATCAATGACAAACTAGGGCTACATAAATCAACCCAACGATGACCTACCCGTAACAACCCACTTGCGATTGGCCCTGAGGGCCAAGATGGCATTGGTCATCTGAGCGGCGGGGTTTCGAATGGTGTGTCCTTCGTCGAGGACGATCCTCAGCCAGTGGACCTTCTGGAGAGGGCCGCTGGCCTTGACGTCTGAGGCCATGGTCTGGTAGGTGGTGAGGACAATATCCTGAGAGGCCAACATCTCTTCGTCCTCAGTGCGAGATGACCCGTAATACGTAAAGACCTGGGGAGGACTCTCTCATCGAATCAGATCTTCCCCACCCAACCAGGTCACTCCCCATCAGTGGTTGGCCCTTCGCTCTGGAACATGCTCCCGTTGGCGTTGCGGTTGTCACCAAGGGTCCACTCAGACTCATTTTCTACTTGCCTTAAAACTGTTGTTTTAAAAAATCGTGTTGGAGTCTGGAGCGCTCCTGAGTAGTAGCTTTGAAGGGGCGCTATATAAATCTCTGTAATGAATGAATGAATGAATGAATGAATGCGATGTTCAACGTCATTTCAACGTCATTTACGGCAAGACTGTTACATCAGATAGCAAATGCTAAACCCTCATCACCAATGCCCACGCACACACATTCAGCCCTAGATCGAACACTCAAAGCTGACCGCCAGGAGAGGTCGCTTCAATTAATTGAACAGATGAGGAAATCCAGATTCAGTTCACTCTGAGAAAATTATTTTGTCTTCCTAAGAAACAGAACGAGGCTTCATTTTCTCATAAGAAAAAGAAAGGTTTATTCGCAGAAACATCTGCTATGTCAATCTGTACACAATTACCCAAACAAACAAACACACCCAGAAACACACGCACGCACACGCGCACACTCCCAGAAACTTCAACTGCAAAATGCGCACAACTTAACCTACAAAGAAAACTGACAGTACACTTTTGCCATTTACCCATCGACTAGATTTACAGCGTAACACTCGAACTTAAAAGTTTACGAATGCAAACACATAAAAGTCAAGGCGAGGGGCAATCCTAGTCCAGCAATATTTTAACCACATAAAACAGGAAAAATAAATGAAAATAATAGCAACTCATAACCAGATTAAATTTAAAATCACCTTGAGTTTGGTTTAATTCTGGTAAAACTATTATTGTGATATACAAAATAATCACAGTACTAAATAATACTAAAAATGTTAAAATAATAACAGTACTAATACTACTAAAAATATATTAACAGTAGCAATACTCATATATAGTAGCATTTCTAAAATTATTATTATTAATTGAAGTATTATCACTACAATTATTAATCATCATGTTAGTAATGGCAATAATAATCGTAACAGTTATTATAATACCACTAGTAATATTGATAATAGGAGAACTAATAATATAAAAAACAATGGTAATAATAATTATGATGATTATAATAGTAAAACTGAGGTAGCTCTCCAAGCAACAGATATTCGCTAACTCGGGATAATTTTAGTTAGACTCAGAAATAAACAAAATAGTACGCGGGCAACAGAAACATGTAATACATACGGTTACTTCTGTAATTGTAATAGCACATTTATTTAGCCCCACTTCAAGACAGCCTCATCGGTGTCTAGTAAGCGGTCTATCACCCGTCTCAGTATTTTCAAGTTCAAATTCGAACAACAAGGGTCAACTGGGCACGTTGACCTTAGCACCCGTCACGTGACTTAAAAATCAAAAACAGACTCAACTGTGAAACCAAACAATTGAAACCTAGTAACAACAGAAGAAGAAAGGCAGTCAATTTAAGTTCTTACTGCACTTGATGCAATAATCTTAACATGATTCAACGGCAGCAGATGTTTCTAACTGCTCTGCACTAGATTGGAATATAAAAGTGCTGCTTACTAGCGAGCCTGGTCGATGGCGAACATTTAGAAATATTCGGCTGGCCATAGCACCTGAGTAGAAGAGGAACCGTTAGTTAGAATGGCCTGGGAGGTTAAATAAACGAGTGAAGGAAAGAATGTGGGAACAATTCACTGAATGAATGAACGAACGAATGAATGAACGAACGAATGAATACAATAAAATAGAAAGAACGAATGTATGAATGAATAAAAAAATGAATCAGTTACTGAATGAACAACGAATGAATGAATGAGTGAACAAACTAATGAATACAATAAAAATAGACAGAACGAATGTATGATGAATTAAAGAATGAATGAATTATTGAATGAATTAACGAATGAATACAAGAATGAATGTCCATGAATGAACACAAGAATAAAACGAACGATTGCATGAATGAATTATTGAATAAATGAAACAATGAATGCATAAAACCAAGAAAATTAAGACAGCCCAGGCAACAACAACACAATCATAAAGCGTTAGCGACCTCATTTTCTTAGCCTTGGCATACGAGGACGGGTGGCCAGTCCTCTCCCTCGCCATAGTCACATCTTCCCACCAACAGTGTACTTCTTATAACCTGACAGTGTACTCCTTATAACCTGACAGTGTATTAATTATAACCAGACAGTGTACTCCTTATAACCTGACAGTGTATTAATTATAACCTGACCGTGTACTCCTTATAACCTGACAGTGTATTAATTATAACCTGACAGTGTATTAATTATAGCCTGACAGTGTACTCCTTAAAACCTGACAGTGTACTATAGGGTGACTCGATAGGTCGAGAACGATTTTGAATGCAGACAAATATATGTTATGCACAATATAATATGGAAAGTTGTATACTGGAGGATAGGTTGTTCAAATGAGAATGTTAGGGGGAAAAATTAGATCACTAGCTCACTTATTAAAATTGTAACGCCAATATCCGTGACGTCATCAAATTCGTGCCAAACAAACGTAAACAAGCAGCATTATCATTGACTAGTGAATACGTCGATTAGGCAATGGCGGCCTTAAATGAATCGCAAATTAGGGCTCAAGCTATTACATTATTGGAAGAAAAGTACAGTTACAGTGTTATAGGAAAGAAATTGGGTCGTTCTAACTCGTGGATTAGCAAGTGGACCAAACGCTACAAGCAGAGTCCAAACGAGACGCTGCGGAATCGATATCACGGTGGTAGAAAGTCCGTGCTGACTGCTGCCGCTCAAAAACTGATCAAACAGTCTAAATATAGGCGAGGACAGAGTTTGCGAAAATTAGAACGTCGGTTAAAAGACAAACGCCTTGCTGGAAGCAAACAGACAATCAGGCGTTATATGCAGACGCCGCTGAAATGGAAGAGTTTCAAGAGACAAAAAGTCCCAAAGTTAACTGATGCTTACAAAGTTCGCCGAGTAAACTTCGCGAAGAAGTTTAAGGATATTGATTGGTCGCGTGTTATGTTCAGTGATGAATCGCCCTTCAAACTCTACCACGTACCTAACAGTTAGAACGACGTTGTGTGGGGATCACAAGAAAGTTCTGTTCCGTGCGCTCCACAGGTGAAGTTCAGTCCCTCAGTTCTGGTGTGGGGAGGCATGACATCTCTTGGATTAACAAAACTTCATATCATTCCAAATAAAACTTCAGTCACTTAGAGTTATTACATTAATGAGATACTGGAGAAAGAGGTCAAACCCGCATTCCAGCGAACTGCAGTCTGCGCTCAGTTAACAGCCACAAAAATGTTTCATAATAACGGCGAAGGATTATTTCAACAAGACGGTGCACGTGCACACACATCAAAAGCCTCAGTCGAATGGTTGAAAAAAAATATCACTGGATACATCTCACCGGGGGACTGGCCACCTAATTCGCCGGATTTGTCACCAATAGAAAATGTTTGGAGTTTTATGGCGGCAACTGTTTATGCCGATCCCGAACCCCAGACATTGAACACCTTAAAACGTCGGCTTCGTAAGGCATGGACATCGATACCTCTGACAACTCTGAAAAATCTAATCGGCTCGATGCCTAATCGACTTAAGGCTGTAATAAAGAGTAAAGGAAACATTATTAAATACTAAATGATAATTTGTATTAATTAATTATGTGTGGATTAACAATGATGGTCGTATAATATTGTTTTCAGCGTAACTGGACGTTTGCTTGGCACGAATTTGATGACGTCACGGATATTGGCGTTACAATTTTAATAAGTGAGCTACTGATCTAATTTTTTCCCCTAACATTCTCATTTGAACAACCTATCCTCCAGTATACAACTTTCCATATTATATTGTGTATAACATATATTTGTCTGCATTCAAAATCGTTCTCGACCGATCGAGTCACTCTATACTTACAACATACGGCAGAAACTTAACACCGATTTCTTCATGGGATTTGAACCCACGACCCCGTTGACCCCTCGATTGACACGCTGATCAAAATACGACTGCAGGGGTCATTAAACATGCCACTCCTAACTTGCACTGCAGTATCAAACCCACACGAAATCTACAGAAAGTTGTGACCAGACTAAAATCTGTTTTATGTAAAACGCACTGAATGCAAACTACAATAATTGGGAGCTACACGAAATGCTCACTAGAATTAAAGTACACTGCATTCATTTTTAACCAAGCTTAAATGTAAAATGCAATTAATTAAAAATGCACTTATTGCGAACTGCACAGAATGCAAGCTGGAACAAATGTAAACTGTAGTTAATGGGGAGATTCAAGCAATGCAAACTGCGCTTAATGCAAGCTGAAATTGATGCAAACTTCAATAAAACCAAACTGCGCTTAATGCAAAATGCAATGAATTTCTGGACTGCACTAAAAAAAGCACAAACAACAAAACTGCACAGCCTCAACACGCACCGCCTTCACCTAAAAATAGCTGGATTTCTCATCAACGTGGGTTTTCCCCACCTGAAAAAACCCACCCTTGACTGTTTTATAACAAACATGGAATGTAACGCAGTCACGCGCTTTACAAAACAGCTGCACCTAGCGACGATGATCATGTTACCCGGCAACCGAACGTCGTCATGGAAACGGTTGCCACTAGCAACCCCAAGGTAAGGCATTGCGTGAGAGCGGGCGAAGGGCGCGTCGAAGGGCTGGACGTGGATTGGTGGTGCGTCTCTATGGGGCGGTCACCCGGTTCGATGTTGCTGCGGACCCCCGCTTTGTTGATCGGGTAGGAGGGTGTACCCACTCGTCCACCCCCAGACCAGTTTCTTGGGACGACATCTACACGGAGAAATAAACAGTTCTTTGTCAGAAATCTCCTCAATTAAATCAATCATGCAATCAAACTTTAACATAGCACCCCTTCAAGATTTATACTCAGAGGCAATCTCTACACTGGTCTTAATGTAATGTAATGTTAATGTAATGTAATGAAACATTTGAATAGCACCCCATCAAGATTTCTACTCAGAGACGTTCTCTGCACCGGCCAAAATTTTTTTATTACATTTTTTTACATTTATTTTTTTATATTTTTTTTATGATGTAAAATTTTGCAATGCACAAGTAAAAATAGATATGTTAGCACAGTAAGCTGAAAAGAGTGGTGGGTCCACGCACAAGCGTGGAACCAATCAACGGATTCTCATCGACAGCTGACCGATGGCATGGATGTTCAGAGTCTCTGGGCTAAGTTACTCAGATGATGAGTAGTGATAACTGTCATCGCTCATGGTTACCTTCATTTTATGGTTTATAGAGCATCTTGTGCTACCTGATGCAATAGTCCACTTGAGAATAACTCTATAATTTCATCTCGATTTTTAAATGCATCTCTCGAATTCATAATGTGAAATGGAAAGCTCTTGATTCCTCATACTAGAACTGCTATGGCTCAGTCTCGAACCTTTGCTTCAAATATAAAATATACACAGAATATAACAAACGAACTTCAAGTACGTAGGGGTCCTTGAAGGAATCGAATGATCCCGCTAGCTAGGGGCTCCTACGTGCAGCTAGTTGCCAATATCGATTACGTGCACCACTCACTACCTGCTATCCAGTTAAATATAACTCAGTTTATAAGGATAGTTTTTATTTAATTATGCTGTACCGTAAGGAAGATTATTAGAGACGCCCTCCTCTTCCTTATAAAACGGTTTATCCCTTTTTTATTAAAATCTTGAGGCCGTTAACGTTGTTCTTAGCCAACTTTTCCTTATCTATATATATGATCAACCTCATGTTTCAACAGATTAAACGCTCTTTCGGAATATATATATAGTCTTGGTGTAGAGCATATTAAAGGTGTTGAAGACGACCACTGTATAGCGACATCTTGGGAAAGGCGCGCGATGGATAGTCTGAATACATTTGTACATTTATTAGGCGCCACTGTAAACGACCAACTATCAATTGAAGGCGTTCAGAGTGAAGGACATTATCAAGCTCCTCAAACAGTTTATGTTCTTTACATTATGCAATGTCACATGACTTTGTTTAAAAAATTGATGCTATTATTAATGCCCGTTGCAAGCTATTGCGCGTTTGCAAGTAATGAAGACTATTCTTACTTACTTATCTAAGAGGGATACGCATTTTTAACCCATACTCTCTACAACACAACACAAGCACTCATCCATTCAAGCAGTATCTCCACCTGGCGGTGAGTGATGAAAGTGGTCCCTTGACGTCTGGATATTATGGTGTGACGAGGGTTGACCCCTTGAACCGGGCAGAGGTTTGACAAGGGTGCCAAGACTGTACGGCTGTTTGTCTGTTCCATACAGCACCAAGGTCCACCTGGTGAGTTTCGCCTGAAAAACTACAGACAGAGCAATTCACTGCAAAATTACCCTTGCAGCAAGAGCGACCGCAACAATCTACATAATAATATCGCTTCATGGTATAACCTAAAGAATCAAATCCAGTTGGACGAAATGGTTTGAGTTTTAATTCGAATTGGTTTAGATCATAATTATTAAAATAGGATGCACATTAAATTTAGATTTTAATTTAATAAATGAGACAAAATTTGATGATCAGAATTAGACAATTAGAACGAAAAGAAGAGTTCGGATTCCGCGAGAGATGATGATTTGATTACAAAGATTAGATATTTATATCGATAAGCTTAGAAAAGATTCGATAAAACGATTTTCATACATAATGATTATATGACCAGAATGAATGACTAGCTTAGACGAATGGATTTTATGATAAGATTAAAGATCAAAGTTACGATCACACACGAATCAGGCCAAATTTATTCACTCGTTCATTCGTTCCGGAAATTTATATACCGCCCCATCAAGAAAACTACTCAGAGGCGCCCTCAGGTAGGCAGCAGCCAAAGAGAAAGGACTTGAGCATAAGGCAGAAAGCAGGCAAATAAATAGGAGGCAAATGAGACAATACGATTGAAATTGCGTCCCAAGTTAATGAGTCTAGAGTGGACGCGTTGAGCTGTTCATCGACCAGCTTGGTGAGGGACGATCTGCCTGTAATGGCACGTGACCGGGATTCATCTCAAGAATTCGGTCTGCTGATTGGATCATTCGCAACACCGATATGGCTGGAGACCGGACCAGTGCTGACTGGGAGCGTGAAGAGAACGCTGATCCGATGCTCAAAACCGGTGGAGTTCCCGTGCCAAGCCGGCGGCTAAGTGGAAAATAGGAAGGTCTTCAAGTTTCAGATTAGACAACCTATGATCATATTAATTATCATATAATAATGATCATATCATCACTAAGGGCTGAAAAACGACTGCCT
The DNA here is from genome assembly GCA_959347315.1 of Bimastos eiseni. NCBI lineage: Eukaryota > Metazoa > Annelida > Clitellata > Crassiclitellata > Lumbricidae > Bimastos > Bimastos eiseni. Next base: position 19,420,193 of record OY365822.1, read on the forward strand.
TCTCTCCATCAGCCTCTCACTCTTTAAAGGCGTTTCTTTTCTCCGGGGTTTCCGCCCTGAGAGCCCCTCCGAATGGTCATTCTGTGAGAGGCGCCATATAAATCTAAAGATACGATAAAGTGAATAAAAAGATTATCATAGAAGTGCGCTTCAGCATGGATTGTCAACATTTCTTCCATGTAAAAACAAGTCTGTGAAAACCTATTATTCATATCAAGGCGTTTTTCCCCAGTGGTTTATATACTGCGACCGCTTTTGAATAGTTACTCTATGAGAGGCGCTATATAAATCTCTAGATGGTTAGACTAGATTCGCTTGTGTCCGTTTAGGCCCTATACTCACAGACGGCGGGTCCATTCTTTATCTCCAGCCTCCACGTCCCATCCGCGGCCTCTCCCCAGCAGTGGGTCGTCATAAACGCCCAGTTGCTGAACCCTTCGGAGGACATATCCCCCGTCCTTCGACCGAGCAGGGTCGACCGCGTGCCCCCAGGAGACACCAGGGCGATCTCAAAGTCTCCGCGGCGAAGGGCGGACAGGCTGACGATGGCTTGGACGTGCTCGAGGTATCGGACCTCGTTGGAGGTACCCACGCATCCGTTGGTCTCCAGGGGCATGTCCATATGACCATTTACCATGACACCTCTGTAACATATAAGACGTGCAATCATGTAGTTGTTTCAAGTTTAACGACACTGTGTGATAACAAAGATCATTAGCGTAGCCCTCATCCTTTATCCCGGCTTAGGACTGGCGCCACCAGATTATGAAGAGTCGCGAAGTTTACTGAAAGGAAGCCAAGAGTTCCTTACACGAAACATTTTGCTGTGTTTTATTTCTCTCCATTCACGGTTAAAACGGGTTTTGTCAGCCTGTCTGCGGAGGCCATGTATTCAGCAACAGCGCTTTAATCTTTTAGCTTTAAGTGCTGTAATATGCCAAGCAAATTTTTGTCGACGGCAACGGCCTTTGTTGTCAAGAGCTGCCGTTAGACACTGGATCCAGACCAATCTACAGCACTCAGGCAGTGCCAGTCCCAAGCCTTGGAAAAGAAGGAGGGCGATGCCACTAATCATAGTTATCACACAGGTAATAGCAACTAACTATCTATGGCTATACAGAACTCAATTTTTCAATCGACAATATGCGTCGTGAGGGTAGGTTAGGGTGAGGTTAGGCGTCGTGAGGGTCGTTTAGGGACAGGATTAGGGCTGTAGCGTCGTTTATTAACATTTGCGAAAAACTCTCGGCTGCAGAAGTTATTTTTCCGTGCTCCACACCTTAAAAAACCTCTCCAACTGCAAAGTCCCTGTTGACTTTACAAAACAACATCGTTTTATGATTAACCTGTTAGAAAAAACCCAATTGGAAAGATGTGCGGTCAAATTAGAGATGACAGAGAAGTGATCTAGTCAAAATTGGATTTAGATCATAACAAAACAGATGAGACCAGATTACATATAAGAAACATGCGATTAGTCCATTAGAACATATCATATTCCACAAGTACCGGTTCAGCGCAGATGGTTACCCGAGATTTCGGGGTCCTAGATAGAGTTCTGGCTCGGACTCAACAGGGGGCGGGTGATACCCGCCGGAGTAATGGGTCGCTGGCACCCCAGAGGGCAGCATCTGGTACCACTGGCTTTGGGGACTGGGGAAGGGTCCCGATTCTGAGAATTGGGTGCCAGGAGAGGGGTTTTCTCTTTCGGAGATAGATCTTTGGGCCTAATAAATTTTTTCACTAGAAGTGTTTTGCAAAAATGAGGCAGAGAAAAAGAGGGATAAGGGAAATAAAGTGGGGTGGGAGGAGAAATAGGGGCAGAGGAAGAGCAAAATGAGGTAGAAGAGGAGCAGGAGGGGCGTAGTTAAAGAGGGGCAAGAGGAAAATGAGACAGAGAAGAAGGAAACGGTAGCGGATGAAAAGGAGGAGAATAGAAAGAGGAGGAGGATGGAGAGGAATAAAGGGAGAAGGAGGAATGAAGTACAAGGAAGATTGAGATATCGCCTTTGGTCAAGGACGAAAAGACGATGGAGGAAGAGGAAATGAAGGCAGAAGATAAGAAAGAGAGAAGAAACAGGAAAAGGGAAAAAAGAGAAGAAGGGTCGGAAGAAAAGTGCGATGTGGAGGCGGAACTGGGGAAAAGAGAGGATATATTGGGAGGATAAAACAAAGAGGAGACAGGCGAAGTCAAAGGGAGGGGATCGAGAAAGATAGAGAGGGAAGAAAAGGGAAGAGAAGAGGGTAATGAAGAGGAATTAATCAGAACAAACCAATTTTTAAATAACTGCTTCTTCTTAGTAAGGGTAAAAAATTGGGCCAATGGCAAAGCAGGCAGCGAACCTAAGGGTACATCTCATTAGAACCCCCATCTAACTGAAACACGCTGCCAACACCAACAGATAAATGGCGTTTCACAATCACCCCCCCGCAGGGCGTCATCCTCATCCCACTAGGGTTCAATTACCCGATTACATAAGTGCAGACCCAGGCTTACATACATACTCGACTCTAGGGTCGCAGGACAGCATCAGTCCGGCCGTGGTCAACATGTGTGATAAGAGACTCGGAATCAGCATCAAACCCTCTGACATATTGCGGGCATATCGTCTACCGAATAATCCGAAATCTTCTACGTCTCCTGTCTTGGCTGGTTTCACGAACAGACAGACCCGGAACATCGTGTACTCGGCAAGAAAGTCCCTGAAAGTTGCCTCTTCAACTTCGGCTGTGCCTGTCTACATCAACGAACACCTGACACGCACTAACTCTCACATATTCGCTGAAGCCCGGAAACTCGTAAGATCGAAGTCTCTGGTCTCCGCTTGGACTCGAGAAGGACACGTATTTGTTCGCTGCTCGATCAATCTGGCTGAAACACCGGTGAAGATCTCCTCCATCAAGGACCTGGACAATCTGCCTCATGCCTAATGTCTGATTTGATCGTCTGTTCTATCATGGACCAATTCAACTCATCTCGAGATCGGAGCCCCGGCGATTGACAACCATCTCCTTGCATCTCTGGTTGATTGCAGACGCTCTGTGTTGTAACCATCTACTTACCATGTTCCTGCTTGGCTCCGCCAAAAGCCTTGCATATTTTGTTTAATTGTTTTTTGCTGCTGTTTTGTTCACACATTTGTTTGTCTGGTTTTGTTCTGTTGTGTTTTTGACAGTTCTGTTTGCTTCAGTTCGTGTTGAACTCTGGCTGATTTTCAGTTGAACTCTTTAGTTAAGTCATTAGTTAGGTATTTCAAATGCGATATTTTGATAGATCAAATGTTAATCTCGCGGGTGTAAACTGCTTGAATAATTATCACTTGTATCACTTTAACGTCATTGCTGCTAACGGTAATTCCTGGATATGCCCTGACTGTCTAGCCATAGTATTTCCTTTTAACAGTCTTGATAGCATCGAATTTGAACAATGTATTCGTAGTGACAGGCTTAGTACCCACCTGCTAACTCAACTAAGGGATTGAGGTGCTTTCGGAATTAGGCTTCGACCGTCCGCTTATAAATGAGAATGATGTAGACCCGGACGATAACTACTATACCACAAGGCCTTCTATGAGCACCTATGTTATCCCTCCATCCCAAAGCATACCAGCTCGACCTAGATCAAATCAATTTTCGTTCATGCATATAAACGCTCGTAGTCTGCTTAACAAAATTTCATGTCTCGAAAACCTTATATCCAGCTTTGCAGCTGACATAATTGCAATAACGGAGACATGGTTGGAGCCTGACCACTCTAATATGGTCAATATTCCTGGATATGTTTTTGAATCCCGTCCTAGACCCAACGGAAGGGGAGGTGGGGTAGGCTATTTTATAAAAAGTAAAATTAATTATGACTTATACCGGCTCCCTGGCTGTATTCACCACGTCACCTATGAAGCCCTCTTCCTGAAGTTACCTGGTACTAATGGCTCATATTCTATACTGGGAGTCCTTTATAGGCCACCGGGTCAAAATATGGACGACTTTAATATTGAATGGAATTCTCTCCTAACCGCCGTTTCTTCCAATGATAAAGACTACTATATTATTGGCGACTTGAAAATTGATCTACTCAAGGCCCAAGATCATCAGCCCACAAGCAATTTTCTAGATGTGGCTTTTTCACATCACCTGCTCCCGGTTATAACTCAACCCACTGGGATACCTGATACCTCTGCCACGCTAATTGACAACCTTTTCACTAATCGTATCTCGAAAATTTCGGAACCTATTATAATTGTTGATGATATATCTGACCACCTACCTATCATGGCTTACATTCAAACCTCGTTCAACTTCACCTCTTCTTTTTCGGCTACTACCCGACCAACCCGATGCATTGATATTAACTCTAGAGATTTCTTTAAAACGAGCTTATCTATAGTAGACTGGTCGGACGTTGAATATCAGTGTGAGGCTAAGAATCCGTCCTTGGCCTACGAGTCATTTATTACGAAGTTAAAATTGACTTACGATGCTGCCTTTCCAGTCTTTATAAAAAAGGACAAACCGCTCAAGTCTGCCAAACAACCATGGATGATTCCAGGTCTCTTAAAATCTTGCAATACTAAATCGAAATTATATGCCTCTTTTATTAAAAACCCAACAATAGAAAACAAAACTAAATTTGTAAAATACAGAAACAAATTTAAATCTCTACGCAAAAAAGCCGAACGAAGTTTCTATATTTCTGAATTTAATAAACATACCAATGACTTAAAACATACCTGGAAGATCATAAGGTCGATCCTTAAGGTCAACGTACCTGACACGAATATTTCCTCTTTAAGCTCCAATGGTACGATTATTTCTTACCCCAAACTGATCGCAGATAAACTAAATAATTACTTTACGGGAATTGCTGAGGAATTGGTCGATAAGATGCCTCCAACGAACTGCTCTTTTGAGCACTATTTGGGGCCCCCCAACCTAAACTCTTTCGCTGTATACCCGACAACTGCTGAGGAATTGATTATTCTTTGTCAATCCTTGAAAACTACCCATACCACTGGTCCAGATGATATTGACCCCTCATTAATAAGCCCTAAATTTTCACTAATTGCCAAACCTCTAGCCAGTATTATTAATTCTTCACTTTCAACCGGCACTGTCCCCAATGGAATGAAAATGGCTAAAATTATACCTATATACAAGCACGGACCGAGGGACGTACTTGGCAACTACCGGCCCATCTCGATCTTACCCTTCTTCTCTAAGTTGCTGGAAAAGGTCATGCATAATAGGCTCTATGACTTTATTGATAAAAATAAATTCCTATACCCGTATCAGCATGGTTTCCAACCAGGTCACTCCACTTCAATGTCTTTGCTTGACCTCCATGATCACATCTCTGCAGCAGTTGAACGTAATGAACTTACCTTAGACATATTTATTGATATTGCAAAGGTTTTCGATTCCGTAAACCATAAAATATTACTTGCCAAATTAAAGAATCTAGGTATTCGGGGTGTGGCCCTGGACTGGTTTCAGAGCTATCTGTGTAATAGACTGCAATTTGTTTATTGTAATGGTACAGTATCAACAACTAACCTAATAAAGTTTGGTGTCCCTCAAGGCTCCATTCTTGGACCTTTACTCTTTCTGCTTTTTATCAATGATCTGCCAAATGTGTCATCGCCTCTTCGGTTCTTGCTCTTCGCCGATGACACTAGTGTCCTCGCCTCTAATTCTTATTATGATGAACTACTCCGACTTTTAAATCGTGAACTTGTCAAAGTTAATGGCTGGTTTTTAGCAAACAAGCTCACACTTAATGCTACTAAAACCAACTACATTCTCTTTGCCTCACATCGCAAGAAACCTCCTTTGTCTGAAACGGTCCTCATGATAAATAATATCCCTTTACCTAGGGTTATATCGACCAAATTCCTAGGTGTATACGTCGACCAATCACTTACCTGGAAAACCCATATTGAAAAAATAGCATCCAAAATAGCTAAGAATATAGGCATAATGTCTACTACTTTACTCCCATTAAATTAATCAATCCGTAATCCCTTAGCAATTTTAATGATTACAGGCCCATCCATGCACTTACCAATACCCGTAAGTTTGCGATAAGATGCAATGGGCTTAGGGCTTGGAATAGCGTCCCTCAGGAAATACGTACCTTAAATTATTTAAGTGCATTTAAATTGAAACTCCATGACTATACACTGCTACACCCTACATAACTCTGTCAGTGAATCTATTGATCTACGTATTTACCTCCATTGTTTAGTTTGTTAAGTTATTTAAGACTAACTCTCCGCCAGCAATCTGCTTAAGTCTTGTTTATCACCATCTACCTCTTATAACTTAACTGTTATTGTAATGGGTGTCCCTGCTAGCGGGACTTCGGTCCATTTAGGGCGCCTCCCTATTGTCGGCTGTCAATCCTTCTATCAACTTAATTTTTGTTAATGCGTCACTATTATGATTGTCAGTGTGCAATAAAAAATGTTGGTTATGGTTATACATACATATTCCCATATGTGTGTGTGCGCGCGTGCGTGCATGGATGCATGATTGCATGTATGTATGTATGTACGTACGTACGTACGCACGCATGTATGTATGTATGTATGTAATTATGAATTACACTTTAAGTACCTCAACAGCCACCTCATCAATTTACCTGCATGTTACCTTTATCACTTAACCCCTTTTACTTCTATATGCCCATCTATTTGCCTTTCTTACCTCTGCCTCACCATTGCATTACTTTTACGAGTTTACCTTCCCTACCCTCGTTTTTGCCATATCCATTAACCATTTTAACCGTTGCCTACTAATATTCCAAGTTAAGCAACACACCTGCTGGCTGGCTTAGATGTTATCTCACATCGATGCTGGGCTGGTACGGTCGTCCAGTTTTCCGCTAGAGTGACCATGGCTCCAACGTCCAACAGACCGTAACCAAAGTGATGGCTGACTGCAGAGACAGACGAAAAGATAATTTACAGCCGTGAAGTCAGAAATGCATGAAAAATGTAATGTAATATTTATATAACGCCACTCCAGGGTTGTTAATAACTTTTGTCAGTATCTCAAGAAATACGAGAAGTTAATCGTTGCGCTTTGATAAGTTTAGGCCTAGACATGTATATAACCTCTTTCGGCCATAGACCTTGTTGCGAACAGATGGAATAATTAATAAGTAGTCCTGTGTCCTTTTGTCTTCACTGGTAGAAGTGTCTTGCCTAAATTATTTGGCTACTTCAAAGACATTGTGATTGGCCCAAGGACCAATAAGCACAGGATTGGAAAGTTCCTATGTTCCTTCATTGTCTACAGATTTTGGGCGATATTCGGAAGCCAGAAGTTTAATTCCTTTAAAACAACTTTAAGTAACAATTTTATTCATCAACCTTTAGTCACAAACCCAAATTTACAAATAACTATCGGGTTTGTCAGCAAAAAAAATGCCGTTGGATGTTTAAAGCTCCAGATTTTCAAATAGAAGCAAAATTTAGATAGGGCGACATCTATGTTTAAGAATAAAGCGTGTACACGGAAATATGACGAGTAACCATTCCTCTTATCTAGATTCCTTGTGATTAGCCAAATTTAGGAAATTTTCTATAATTATCGGTGCATGAATTTCATTCAAGCTACGATCAAGTTCAGCAAACATTTCGAAAGTATTGGTAAAAGTATTGGTATTGCAATACTTATTGCAATGCAATACAACGAAAAAGTATTGGTATTGGAATCGCGATAATTTTAATTAGGAAGTATTGTTATTAGTATTGCAATACTTTTTTCCAGTATTGCTAACAGCCCTGCGCCACTTCATATCAGAAGCTCTCACGACTCAACACATAGCTAAACGGAGAACCGGAAAGTCTTCAGGCACCTAGATTGGGCCGTGGCACAGCGCATGCGCAGAACTGCCAGCAGTCAGCGGGCAGAGGAACGAAAGGAAGCCTGGTGCAGAATGGGGGAGACCCAAGCGTAGAATGGGGGAGACCCTGGTGACGAATGGGGGAGACCCTAGTGCAGAATGGGGAGACCCTACTGAAGAATGGTGGAGACCCTAGCGCAGAGGGCCAGAAGGTAGGCGGGCAGACAGAAGGAGACAGTGACGCATCAGCGCAAGGGTTTTGAAACGAATGCGTTGAGGAGCTGATAACCGCAAAAGAGATTCACGATTGAACGAAGAGATGATACGAAATTTTGCAAAAGAATATAAGGAAAGGTACGGTATGGCCGTGCCTTATTCCAAAATCCGACTTGATATTATTTTTCTTTGTTAAAAATGAGGTCAAGTCGGGGAAAGGAGAAAGGGAAAGATCAGCCGAGCGCTAATCAAGGTTAGGTCAGGTACCAAGGTATACGCAAAAGCAAGGTGTTCTTATAAGCAGAGCAACGTAATAAAGACACGTTACATAAATGTAAAGGAAGGTAAACAACAAAACCAACAGCAACAATAAAAACAACAACAACAATAACAATAATTGTAGTAGTAGTTGAATTTATATGAATTTAAAATAGCGTATCAGAGGGTTTCCTACGAAGGGAGTGGATGACCGGAGAGAGGCCATTCTACGCTGTGGGGCAAGCAATGGCGAACCCCGTGGACTGTGTCATGGTAGTAGTAGTAATAGTTACAATAATAGTAATACTTAATCAATCTAACCCAATCAAATTAATTGATTTCTTCTGTGATGTCATTCCGATAGTCTTTGAATAATGACGTCATTTGATAAACAAATAATCATAGACATAACGTGCTATCTAATGTTAGGAGATACCAACATCGCGAGCTCACCCTGCGATCGTTTTATGTTAGTTAATAAAAGTAGATGACAACTTAATAGGCGCCTTGCACGGCTGCCGACATCAGTCTTCAATCGTACTGCGTTGTTGCACGTTTGTAAATAAACAAATTTATTGTGTTTATTATTATTATTATTATTATTATTATGCACGTTATCCTGTGCCGTGACTCCAAGCAGTCAGATACATATTTGCATTCATGCATTATACGTCAGCATCAGGTTTCTAAAAATAGTACCAACCGAGGTTACGTCACTGTCCAGCAAGCGACCAATCAGAAAACGCGAGCGGCTTTCAGATCCTATATAAAAACTCGCATCTGCCATACCAACATTCCAGGCAAGCGCCTTCGCGCATCGCTTGGTAGCTTAGTCCAACTCGTTTTCAAACATATAACTGCATACACAAACACTGTCTACACAACTTACGTAAGGGTTTAACATAACTTATATAAGAGTTGACCATTATTTACAAATGGGTGAACGATCAACAAGGCTTTCGCGAGCAGAGAAACATGGCCAACTAACGCCCCAAGCGACTATAGCTTTCAAATCTCTTCAGACCGTGGACACTAATGCATGTGCTAACGACGCTATGCCCCAGGGGTATACGGTGAGCCCATGAGAAGAGGTTCCTCTTCGTCCTTTGTGTATGTTTAGTACAATCAAAGGCCATTTTGAAGCCAATCTCTCAGGCGGGTGCAGCACTAGGCTAGCGGCCCTTCTCTGTGATGACTCCCAGGAGGAAAGCAGGGTTACATTGTCCCTACACATGAATACGCGATATCCCCGTCGCAGCCGACAGACAAGAAGGCTCTTTATTTTAGTCTCTAAGCAGACCCATAGGCACGTAACCAATTGCTAGGAATGAAACCAGTCAAGGAATAGAATCTATCTAGGAAAAAACCTGTAGGGCCAATAGAAATAAGACCTCACTAGGAATAAAAAGCTGTATAGGAATAAAAAACCTCTATAGAAAAAGCTCTTTAGAAATAAAACTCCTCTAGGCAGAAAATCTCTCTAGGAAAATCTCTATAGGAATAAAACCCGCTAGGAAAAATCTCTTTAGGAATTAAACCTTCTAGGAAAAATCTCCACAGAAATAAAAACCTTCTAGCAAAAATCGCTATAGGAATAAAACCCCTCTAGCAAAAATCCCCATATGAATAAAACAGCTCTAGGGGAAATCTCCATAGAAATAAAACCCCCTAAGAAAAAATCTCTATAGGAATAAAACCCGTCTAGGAAAACATCTACATAGGAATAAAACCCCCGTAGGAATAAAACTTGTCAAAAAATAAAACCTACATAGGAACAAAACCTATCCACAGGATCACTGCTCAACAAACGACCAATCAGAAATGGCGCCGCCGCCGCCGATTTCTCGGACTCGGGGCACCGCGGCCGACAATTTGTCGGCGCGCCACCGAACCCACGCTGACGTCATGACACTCACAAACACACACACGCACGCACACACACAATATACACGATATGCACATCCACCTTGATATACACACATATATGTACATAATTATATATACATACATATATATATATTCGTGTAATTATATATTATGGCTAAATGTACCGTCTGTCCGTGGCCTTGGCATATGTTCAATCAATCAACAACCATGGAATCATCGCCCGTAGACCTGTGTCGGATACCTTTCTAGTCACTTCTCTCCACACCGTCATTAAACTTGTGGAAACTCGTTCCACACCATTCTTCAAAGTCATCTGACATTCCCTATGTGCACGGCTGCCGACATCAGTCTTCAATCGTACTGCGTTGTTGTACGTTTGTAAAATAAACAAATTTATTATTATTATTATTATTAGGCACGTTATCCAGAGCCGTGGCTTCAAGCAGTCAGATATATATTTGCATTCATGCATTATACGTCAGCATCAGGTTTCTAAAAATAGTACCAACCGAGGTTACGTCACTGTCCAGCAAGCGACCAATCAGAAAACGCGAGCGGCTTTCAGATCCTATATAAAAACTCGCATCTGCCATACCAACATTCCAGGCAAGCGCCTTCGCGCATCGCTTGGTAGCTTAGTCCAACTCGTTTTCAAACATATAACTGCATACACAAACACTGTCTACACAACTTACGTAAGGGTTTAACATAACTTATATAAGAGTTGACCATTATTTACAAATGGGTGAACGATCAACAAGGCTTTCGCGAGCAGAGAAACATGGCCAACTAACGCCCCAAGCGACTATAGCTTTCAAATCTCTTCAGACCGTGGACACTAATGCATGTGCTAACGACGCTATGCCCCAGGGGTATACGGTGAGCCCATGAGAAGAGGTTCCTCTTCGTCCTTTGTGTATGTTTAGTACAATCAAAGGCCATTTTGAAGCCAATCTCTCAGGCGGGTGCAGCACTAGGCTAGCGGCCCTTCTCTGTGATGACTCCCAGGAGGAAAGCAGGGTTACATTGTCCCTACACATGAATACGCGATATCCCCGTCGCAGCCGACAGACAAGAAGGCTCTTTATTTTAGTCTCTAAGCAGACCCATAGGCACGTAACCAATTGCTAGGAATGAAACCAGTCAAGGAATAGAATCTATCTAGGAAAAAACCTGTAGGGCCAATAGAAATAAGACCTCACTAGGAATAAAAAGCTGTATAGGAATAAAAAACCTCTATAGAAAAAGCTCTTTAGAAATAAAACTCCTCTAGGCAGAAAATCTCTCTAGGAAAATCTCTATAGGAATAAAACCCGCTAGGAAAAATCTCTTTAGGAATTAAACCTTCTAGGAAAAATCTCCACAGAAATAAAAACCTTCTAGCAAAAATCGCTATAGGAATAAAACCCCTCTAGCAAAAATCCCCATATGAATAAAACAGCTCTAGGGGAAATCTCCATAGAAATAAAACCCCCTAAGAAAAAATCTCTATAGGAATAAAACCCGTCTAGGAAAACATCTACATAGGAATAAAACCCCCGTAGGAATAAAACTTGTCAAAAAATAAAACCTACAAAGGAACAAAACCTATCCACAGGATCACTGCTCAACAAACGACCAATCAGAAATGGCGCCGCCGCCGCCGATTTCTCGGACTCGGGGCACCGCGGCCGACAATTTGTCGGCGCGCCACCGAACCCACGCTGACGTCATGACACTCACAAACACACACACGCACGCACACACACAATATGCACGATATGCACATCCACCTTGATATACACACATATATGTACATAATTATATATACATACATATATATATATTCGTGTAATTATATATTATGGCTAAATGTACCGTCTGTCCGTGGCCTTGGCATAGGTTCAATCAATCAACAACCATGGAATCATCGCCCGTAGACCTGTGTCGGATACCTTTCTAGCCACTTCTCTCCACACCGTCATTAAACTTGTGGAAACTCGTTCCACACCATTCTTCAAAGTCATCTGACATTCCCTATGTGCACGGCTGCCGACATCAGTCTTCAATCGTACTGCGTTGTTGTACGTTTGTAAAATAAACAAATTTATTATTATTATTATTATTAGGCACGTTATCCAGAGCCGTGGCTTCAAGCAGTCAGATATATATTTGCATTCATGCATTATACGTCAGCATCAGGTTTCTAAAAATAGTACCAACCGAGGTTACGTCACTGTCCAGCAAGCGACCAATCAGAAAACGCGAGCGGCTTTCAGATCCTATATAAAAACTCGCATCTGCCATACCAACATTCCAGGCAAGCGCCTTCGCGCATCGCTTGGTAGCTTAGTCCAACTCGTTTTCAAACATATAACTGCATACACAAACACTGTCTACACAACTTACGTAAGGGTTTAACATAACTTATATAAGAGTTGACCATTATTTACAAATGGGTGAACGATCAACAAGGCTTTCGCGAGCAGAGAAACATGGCCAACTAACGCCCCAAGCGACTATAGCTTTCAAATCTCTTCAGACCGTGGACACTAATGCATGTGCTAACGACGCTATGCCCCAGGGGTATACGGTGAGCCCATGAGAAGAGGTTCCTCTTCGTCCTTTGTGTATGTTTAGTACAATCAAAGGCCATTTTGAAGCCAATCTCTCAGGCGGGTGCAGCACTAGGCTAGCGGCCCTTCTCTGTGATGACTCCCAGGAGGAAAGCAGGGTTACATTGTCCCTACACATGAATACGCGATATCCCCGTCGCAGCCGACAGACAAGAAGGCTCTTTATTTTAGTCTCTAAGCAGACCCATAGGCACGTAACCAATTGCTAGGAATGAAACCAGTCAAGGAATAGAATCTATCTAGGAAAAAACCTGTAGGGCCAATAGAAATAAGACCTCACTAGGAATAAAAAGCTGTATAGGAATAAAAAACCTCTATAGAAAAAGCTCTTTAGAAATAAAACTCCTCTAGGCAGAAAATCTCTCTAGGAAAATCTCTATAGGAATAAAACCCGCTAGGAAAAATCTCTTTAGGAATTAAACCTTCTAGGAAAAATCTCCACAGAAATAAAAACCTTCTAGCAAAAATCGCTATAGGAATAAAACCCCTCTAGCAAAAATCCCCATATGAATAAAACAGCTCTAGGGGAAATCTCCATAGAAATAAAACCCCCTAAGAAAAAATCTCTATAGGAATAAAACCCGTCTAGGAAAACATCTACATAGGAATAAAACCCCCGTAGGAATAAAACTTGTCAAAAAATAAAACCTACAAAGGAACAAAACCTATCCACAGGATCACTGCTCAACAAACGACCAATCAGAAATGGCGCCGCCGCCGCCGATTTCTCGGACTCGGGGCACCGCGGCCGACAATTTGTCGGCGCGCCACCGAACCCACGCTGACGTCATGACACTCACAAACACACACACGCACGCACACACACAATATGCACGATATGCACATCCACCTTGATATACACACATATATGTACATAATTATATATACATACATATATATATATTCGTGTAATTATATATTATGGCTAAATGTACCGTCTGTCCGTGGCCTTGGCATAGGTTCAATCAATCAACAACCATGGAATCATCGCCCGTAGACCTGTGTCGGATACCTTTCTAGCCACTTCTCTCCACACCGTCATTAAACTTGTGGAAACTCGTTCCACACCATTCTTCAAAGTCATCTGACATTCCCTATGTGCACGGCTGCCGACATCAGTCTTCAATCGTACTGCGTTGTTGTACGTTTGTAAAATAAACAAATTTATTATTATTATTATTATTAGGCACGTTATCCAGAGCCGTGGCTTCAAGCAGTCAGATATATATTTGCATTCATGCATTATACGTCAGCATCAGGTTTCTAAAAATAGTACCAACCGAGGTTACGTCACTGTCCAGCAAGCGACCAATCAGAAAACGCGAGCGGCTTTCAGATCCTATATAAAAACTCGCATCTGCCATACCAACATTCCAGGCAAGCGCCTTCGCGCATCGCTTGGTAGCTTAGTCCAACTCGTTTTCAAACATATAACTGCATACACAAACACTGTCTACACAACTTACGTAAGGGTTTAACATAACTTATATAAGAGTTGACCATTATTTACAAATGGGTGAACGATCAACAAGGCTTTCGCGAGCAGAGAAACATGGCCAACTAACGCCCCAAGCGACTATAGCTTTCAAATCTCTTCAGACCGTGGACACTAATGCATGTGCTAACGACGCTATGCCCCAGGGGTATACGGTGAGCCCATGAGAAGAGGTTCCTCTTCGTCCTTTGTGTATGTTTAGTACAATCAAAGGCCATTTTGAAGCCAATCTCTCAGGCGGGTGCAGCACTAGGCTAGCGGCCCTTCTCTGTGATGACTCCCAGGAGGAAAGCAGGGTTACATTGTCCCTACACATGAATACGCGATATCCCCGTCGCAGCCGACAGACAAGAAGGCTCTTTATTTTAGTCTCTAAGCAGACCCATAGGCACGTAACCAATTGCTAGGAATGAAACCAGTCAAGGAATAGAATCTATCTAGGAAAAAACCTGTAGGGCCAATAGAAATAAGACCTCACTAGGAATAAAAAGCTGTATAGGAATAAAAAACCTCTATAGAAAAAGCTCTTTAGAAATAAAACTCCTCTAGGCAGAAAATCTCTCTAGGAAAATCTCTATAGGAATAAAACCCGCTAGGAAAAATCTCTTTAGGAATTAAACCTTCTAGGAAAAATCTCCACAGAAATAAAAACCTTCTAGCAAAAATCCCCATATGAATAAAACAGCTCTAGGGGAAATCTCCATAGAAATAAAACCCCCTAAGAAAAAATCTCTATAGGAATAAAACCTCTGTAGGAATAAAACTTGTCAAGGAATAAAACCTACATAGGAACTAAACGTATTTAGGAACAAAACCTATCCACAGGATCACTGCTCAACAAACGACCAATCAGAAATGGCTAACCACTCTCGGAACTTATATAATGGAGCTCGTTCGCCATATCAACACTCCACTCCATACAGTCGCCTTAGCTGCACTAACTACTAAGGGTACTAGATTCTTATATTTAGATACGGTGAGCGCCTCACTTGGTATCATTTTCCAACACTCTTTCAATGCAATATTACAACACTGTCCTTATAGGACGAACGATCAACAAGGATTTCTCGAGCAGGGAAACATGGCCAGCTAACGCCAAAGGCGATTACCGGGATCGCTTCTGAAATCTCAACAGACCGTGGAAACTAATGCATGTGTTAACGACGCTATGTCTTAAGGACATACGGTGACCCCATGAGACTAGCATCATCGACCATGGAAACGGTAGTTTATTATTATTATTATTACACTGTTGACGTTTTCTCAGAGGGGTGCAACACTTGGTCAGCGGCCATTCCTGCAGTGACCTTTAGGGAGAACGTAGAGCTTCACACCAGCCGCGCCGCCGACATTTCGTTGGCGCCGCCGTCGCCGATTTCTCGGACTCGGCGCGCCGCCGCCGACAATTTTTCGGCGCGCCACCGAACCCACGCTGATGTGTTGACACTCACAAACACACATACGCACGCACGCGCACGCACACACATTATGCACGATATGCACATCCACCTTGATATACACACATATATGTACATAATTATATATACATACATATATATATATTCGTGTAATTATATATTATGGCTAAATGTACCGTCTGTCCGTGGCCTTGGCATATGTTCAATCAATCAACAACCATGGAATCATCGCCCGTAGACCTGTGTCGGATACCTTTCTAGTCACTTCTCTCCACACCGTCATTAAACTTGTGGAAACTCGTTCCACACCATTCTTCAAAGTCATCTGCCATTCCCTATGTGGTCTTCGTCTTTCATATGTTCCATTCATTATTCCATTATAGATATCAACTCACAGTTCCATTAGTAAAGTTCAGTCACTGACCCCTAGATAATTTATGCCGTGGTCTGTGCACAGCCGCAGAGCGTTTTCTCGCAAGTCGATGTTCCTGTGGTCCTGAAAGACTATGGTCACAGGTCACTTACGCCTAGGCCCACAAAAGTCTGGTTTTCTTCATACGCAGTTTAAGCAGTTACATTTCATATGATTCTACAGAGGACTGTTAAGTATTCACTTAGCGGCTCCTGCTGCACATGGACAAATAATGATCCACTCTGCCTTGGGTGGCAGTGTGAAATGGCAACTGCACTGCTGCCCAACCATCGACATCGAATCCTTAATAGTCCTACATAGGAAATCTGCCATAGCCGCCAGTGTTAGGGCAATCACTAAAAGTTTTACTGATTATCCTACGACAACACTAATTTCGCTTGTGTGCTACTATAGCACCGTCTTCGCCGCCGTGTAATCGACTGCCTGGATTATTTCAAGTTGGCCTATTCACACATCATTTTGGCGGATGACACCAAGTTTATGGAAATGTGTAAGTACCAATATACTTACATTACGTTAATAATTGTTTGTAGTGGGGCCCTAATAATTGGAGATATTTTATCTTGCTCATTGTGCATTTCTAAGCCTAATGTAATATTAAGTCTAGATTCAAATGACATTTAACATGCACCATACGCTCGATAGTGTAGGCCTAATAACTATACTGTCAATCGAGTGGTTTGGGATTCAATCAGCGGGGGCCATCCACCGGGTTCCACCCTCGTATGATGAGGCTCAGAAAATGAAGTTGATAACACTTCATACTTCAACCTCGTTTGAGGGACTGCTTCTTTTCTTCGCTTCTTTATTACGGCTTGGTAAGAGTAAAAAACCTTGAGAGACATGCACTATAAAATGCTCTTCATTGAAACACAAGTTGACATACCCCAACAAGCTAAGGCAACATAATAAAAAGACACCTGTAAAACGCTATCTAGGAAGATGATATGAGGTTAGTAAATGTGTCAGTAACAGCTGCATCTAATTTTAAAGTAAATTCGCTCAATCTCAAGACAAACATCACCACTGCTTGCATCCAGCAGTGCCAGTCCCACTAATGGATAAACAAGGAGGGCGACGCTAAAGGTCATTGCCAGTATCGTTAAATAGCAACTAACCCAACCAATCTCAAGAATATTCTGGATCCTGGTCACAGGGCATACGGCTGACAACAGCGGTCCTTAATTAACGGCCGCAAAATGGCGATCAACAACGGATAAACTGCCTACAATTTGGTGCTGCCAGTAACAGAGCTTTGATAACGGAGGAGGGTGACTCTGATAATTAAATCTATTCATTGTGCAATATTCGTATTTATCCAATTGTCAAAATCTGGTCTTTGTCCATTATGTAACATCAGCATAACTTAATTTTATCCATTCTTATCCAGATTAATCATGGAGCTCTGGTGTTTTCCAATGCCATTCGATCATCAGTTTCTTATTTCCAGTAACCAACATATCACAATAATAGTTGTGTGCATATAAAATAACATTGGTGGTGGTAACTTACATACATACACACACGCAAAGGCCAAGTCATAAATGTCGTTGCGTCACTCTTAGCTGCTAAGCCTGGACTGCTTGCGTCACCGGCCACGAATGACGTCATTAATCAATCTGTGTCGTCTGCTCTCGTTTCGAGCGGGGGCTGAGGACGGATTCATCTCATTAGGTAGAACCGCAATTGGTTTAGGATCAGCTGGCAACATATGTGAGCAGAAATGGAAAAGAAGGAAGAGGGACAAGAGAGAGTGACAGGGAGACAGCGGGAGAGGGAGTGAGAGCGTGAGATAGAGTGAGAGAGAGAGAGACAAACAGATAGACAGAAACACAGAGAGACAGACAGACAGACAGAGACACATAGAGAGAGACAGACAGACAGAGACACATAGAGAGAGACAGACAGACAGACAGAGACACATAGAGAGAGAGACAAGCAGACAGACAGAGACACACAGTGAGAGTGAGACTGAGAGACGACATGGCATCCTGAACTGATGACAGTTATGCACACACATACAATGGAGACAATATATTCGTACCCATCGCTGCCAACTGTACCACATGACGACGGACATCACGTAATATAAGCAATACATTCCGTTTATATAGCACCTGTTATTCCCTGACTGACCTTTTCTTCCTACGGCATTCGTCGTCCAGTCGTTTGCTTCGAGGTTCGCCTGTCTCGCCGTCACGACTACGAGGTGCTGGAGGTCACGCCAGGTCAGTAGAGGGCTACAAAGGTCACAGGTCAAAGGTAAGCGCATGCAAGAGCCTTCACTGTTTAAAGACGCCTTCAGGCCATACTTGTGTCATGGTAGTTGCTTTTTAACAACACTGTGGGAGAGCAGATATCATTAGTGTTGGCCTCCTCCTTTTTCTAGGCTTGGGACTGGCACTGCAAGAGTGCATGCAGTGGCGTAATGGTATTAGTAGTTTCAGTTTAACGACAGTGTGCGATAAGAAAGCTTTCTTCAATCCATTGTCCAGGCACGGGATGGGAACGAACAATAGTAGGAGGCATTGTCATTAAGATCTTATGACCATCAACGGCCGTTAACGTCAACCTCATGCAGCTCAAAGCAAAAGGTCAAGAAGTGATACAGCAGACGCATTTTTAGAATTTATAGCACTCGAAGGAAGCATTTTAGAGGTGTTTAATGGGAACGCAATCTAAGCAATTGCTTAGCAACATCTTGCGCTTGGAGCCCAATGGGGGATAATGATATGCTTGAACATTAAATTTTATTAAGTCTTACCGTCATTCCGTTATGATGATGATGCCAATAGCGCTGATGACGACGATTGGGTAAATGAAAACGATGATAATAATGATCTTAATAATGATGATGGTAATAATAATGATGATAATGATAATGAGGAATTGAAGATCTATTCTATTCTATTTAAAGATTTATAAAGCGCCTCTCACAGTACAACCTATTCAGAGGCGCTCCCAGTGCGAAAAACCCCTCGAGAAAAGATAAGTCTTAAGACAACGAGCAGAAACAGTTGCGCTACTAGATAAGATTGCAGCACGAGTCACAGCAGGAAGGCTGTTCCATAGCGAAGGGCCAACAGAGGCATAGGCACGATGCTGAGCTGTGGCAGTTCTAGACCGAGGTACTAGAAGATCGTGATGGTCTAAAGAACGGAGAGAACGTCCGGTGGTAGCTGAGATAGGTTTCCTGATAAGATCACATAGATAGAGTGGAGCTTGACCCAACAACGCTTTGAATGTAAGAAAAGAGAACTTTGAAATGAATCCTATCAAGATCATGACGACGACGATGATAACGACGATGATGATGATAATAAGGATGATAACTATAATATGATGATAATGACAACAATAATGAAGACAATGATGAATTGAAGATGATAATAACGATGAGGATGATGATATGCGATGACAAGAAATGATGATGATGATGATGAAAACCATAGGAATAATTAAATTTAAATAATTTACTTAAAGTTCATGAAAATGACTAACATTTAGCACACATCGACTAATTTCACCAGAGCAGAGGTTGAAGGTTAAAGGTAAAGCGGTAAGAGGTCAAAGGTTAATCAAAAGACTGTCATTGGACAGACTGTTCCCTTACTTGGCTTGTAGGGTTAAGGCACAGATTCCTGCTGCCAGAGGAGCGCTCGCCGATGTTCCAGTGTGCGTCTCTGTGCATCCCTTGCGCAAATCAGTCGTAACCTTCGAAACACCCGAATGATACAGCTCAGGAATTTACAGTAAGTAGTAAATATCAAATAGTAATTAGTGAATAATAAGTAGTAAATAATAAAAAATAATAAGTAAACAGTAAATAAGAATTTGTAAATAGAAATTAGTAAATAGAAATGAATAAATAGTAAATAATTAATTAGTAATCAATAAATAACAACTAGCAAATAGATATTAGTAAATGGAGAATAATGATTTTTACTATCAATTGTTATTAACAAATCAGTAAATAGAACCCAGAAAATAGGAAAACAATAAATATTAAATAGTATTAAGTTATAATTAGTAAATACCAACCAGTAACAAGTAAATAGTGATAGCAACAGTAATAGTAACGGTAATAAAATAAACCACAAATCTTCAGCTATACAATTAAAATCACAATAATAATAATACCAATGGTTAATAGTACTAATAACAATGATGATGATATTGATAGACAGCTTGACAAGTCCTTACTATCTGTCTCTCTCCTCCTGATCCGCTGCTGTAGGTGGTGGCCAGTGTCGATGGACATGGCTCTGAATACCAGGGCACCTGACCGTTCTCAGTGGCACTGCTTATAGACAGCGTGTAGATGCTGTTAGTGTATCCGTCGCAGTTGCAGTTGTCCCCGTTTTGGCCTCCGTTGCCCGAGGCCCAGACGAAGATCGAGCCAAGGCCATTGCGTCCCTGGAAAGGAAAAGATGACGAGGCTCTGAGGAACGAGTGAGGTGACAATTAGGGGGTTGCGGAGGACAGCTAGGGAGTTGATGAGGACAATTAGGAGGTTGCGGAGGACAATTAGGGGGTTGCGAAGGACGAGTGGGGTGGTGGACAATTATGGGGTTACAAAGGACAATTGGGTTACAGAGGACAATTTGGGGCTACAGACGACAATTAGGGGTTATAGAGGACAATTAGAGGGCTACCGAGGACAATTAGGACTACGGAAGACAAGTAGGAGTAATAAAGGACAGGTAGAATAAAATGAGGATGATTGAGGGCAACATAGGACAATCGGAAGGCTAAGCAGAAAACAATTGCAGTCGCAGAGGCTGAGCAAATCAACCAGTAACTGATAGCAATGATAATTATAACAATACTAGTATCGTTATTGTCCTAATGATTAAAATCATGATATCTATTAAAACTACTGTCATCGTATTGTTATAGCCATTTTGTTGTATGGATCGACAATTTAATTTTTTAACAATTTTTATAAGGCTTGAAGAAAGCGCTTAGAGGTGTCTTAGACGAGCAACGTGCGATTCATATGTTTAGCGGCATCGTGTAGCAGTTAAAGACTGTTACGTCAACTATTCTTTAGTCGTTGCATCATATTATTTTTAGATATATTGTCTGTCATTCATAGTTGTACGAAAAAAATGAAAGAAGAGGCTGAACACAGGGAGGAGTGGCGTTATTGGAAATATGAACCTGCCTGAAGGTAGAGAACCAAAGAAGAAGAAGAGTGGTAGTAAATAAAAACGAGTTTTTTTTCATGCATACGTAGCAAAACGAAGTTGCGTCACAGCGTCACCCTCTGCTTTGCCACGCTTTCAGACTGGCACCACTCGAGCATGTGGCAGTGGGCGAGATTTCTATTATGCACACGGACTGGAAACACTCCAATTTATGGCTGTTTTCCGTTATTTATTAGCAACTTAAGGCCACCAAGGGCCATCCACGTAGACTTGCCTATGCACGCAACCGTTCTAAATTTCGCTGCTATCGATCAAACGCATTTTTTGAATTTATGGATTCAGCAGAACTTTGTAAAAGATGTCCAACACAATAGCTGTAATAATTATGCATGGATGGTTACAAAAAATGCGTAGAAGGTTTGTGTATGCATGGCTTCACGACATCGAGCGGCTGTCAATGTCTTACACCATCTGATGCCCGAAGCATATATATATATATATATATATATATATATATATATATATATCCTGTGATATCTCCTCGAGTACGATTTGTAACAATGAGGATAATTAACGTCGCCGTCCCCTTGCATCATGGCCTTGGGACTGGCACTACCCGAGGATGGATAGTTTGCCATATTAAGCGACGACTGGGGCTCCTTCCATCCAGCGTCGGCACATTCGCGTCGATGGCATTGGTTGCTGATGCCAGACTCCTCCAGGCAGTGATAAGCGCTCTTAGACAGTTCTTTCCACCCATTGCTAGACGCATTTATAACTTGTGGTCTAGATCGCATCCCACCCTTCTTCCTACTATGGACGACAGATATTTTTTGTCAATAATAATAATAATAATATAAATAATAATAATATTTTCGTTTAATTTCAAACTGACAAACCGCAGAATGATAACAAGAACAGTATGAGCGAATGATGACGAGTAATTACAGGAGTCGAATTTAATTACGCTATAAATCTTCATTGTTAACAAACGCCGCCCCCTAACGAAAGAAGGAAAGAAGTAAACCTTTGGGGAATACGGGTCTCGATCTCCGTACTTCAAGCGCTGCGTGCCAGTGTGTTCACCACTACTCTACGGCCTCCCTCAAGGGTACTGTTTGACCGTTAACATTTCAAATGTTGCTATCCTAGCTTTAAACTATAACACTCTGCTTGCATCAACTCTAGTATACCTTAACGTTATCTAGGTTTCTGTCATTTCGCTCTCTTTATCTTTCATTGTGTATTTACATGTGTTCTCATGTATGTAAGTTGATGTAGTTTCGCATCCTGTTCAATAAACAAATATAATAATAATAATAATCTTGTGGCTACCAAACGTCGTTAAAGTTGACCTTCCCTCAGAGTATGAATGGTTGTACTACTATTTATATCTTAGCCTCAGGGTTGCTACTGTTTAACGACACTGTGTCATGATAAATATATTGGAATCGTCACCCTCCTTTCTATAAGCTTGAAACTGGCATTACCACAGTACGCTTAGTAGCAATTGGAGAAATAGATCCTCAGAGCTCAACGACAAATAAGGAAAATGAGCATGAAAGTCAACCCACTGAACGTAATTGCCGAATTTTAATAATTATAGTCTGTTAAATTAGCGTTTTAAAGGTGTTCAAAAAGACCGCTCTCTCAATAATTAAGCCCGAAAACGTACACCATTCCCAATTTTGCAATCCAATTAAATATTACTCCACTGGTAAGAATAGTCTGTATTTAACGATGCTGTGTTACAAGGAAGATCATCAGTGTCGCCCTCCTTCTTAAGAAGGGCTATGGACTGGCACCATCCAATGGTTTATCCGTTGTTTATCAACACCTTACGACCACTGAGGGCTGTAAACGCTGTGTTTAGCCTGCACACATTCAAGAAATTACGCGCTGTTGCCGAATATATAGCGTCCGCAAAAGGCATATTAAGGGTGTTGAAGACGACCATTGTATTATCGATTATTTAGCGACATCTTGGGACTGGTGCTCGACGGATAGCCAATGACATATCTGCGCATTTATCAAGCGCCACCGCTATAAGCACAAAGCATCAAACGATGGCGCTGTGTAATTTTGAGGAAAGGAATTAATTAAGGAGTATACACTACACAATGCCATTAACAAGACATCACACAAGCGATAGATATATCTAGCCCTAGACGACGACCTATAATGCGCCATTGGGGTCGTTACCATGTTGATTCCGTCCTGGAAGGCCCTCCAAGTGAGTGGCCCTGGGCCGTCCACTGTCTTGCCGTTGTCGTCTGGTCCCCAGGAGGCGCTGTAGATGTGGATGTGCTGAGGGTTGAGACTGAGGGACTGCGCCTCAACGGCGTCTGTCACGTCACCATCTAACATACGCACACCTGGAGAAGAAGAGGTAACAGTCAATCACATTGTCTGTTAGTATGTAAGTTCGCATGTATGTGTGTGTATGTATGCGTGTTTGTATGTGTGTATGTATGTGTGTATGTATGCGTGTTTGTATGTGTGTATGTATGTATGTATGTGTGTATGTATGTGTGTATGTATGTGCATGTTTGTACGTAAGTATGCAGACCTATGGAAATGGGGTGTGGTGGCGACAGATTTTGTTCCCACGTCACTCATTAGTATTTTGATGAGTAGGTGTTAATTAACACCTCAGCTGGGGTCTAGTGTTTGCAACTAGAAGGTACTCAACCCTTTAGATTCGATAATCTAAGTCTGGATTGGTCATCGAGATCGCAGGAATATTGTTTAAGCTTTCTAATTAATCACGTCTCTGCATCTATGAATATACGAATACATGCATGAATGAATGGATGAAACAATGAATGAATGAATGAATGAAATAATGAATGAATGAATGAATGAATGGATGAAGTAATGAATGAATCTATAAATATATGAATATTTGAATGAATGGATGAATATTTGAATGAATGAATGGATGAAGCAATGAATGAATGAATGGATGAAGCAATGAATGAATGAATGGATGAAGTAATGAATGAATGGATGATGTAATGAATGAATGAATGAATGAAGCAATGAATGAATGGATGAAGTATTATATATATATATACATATATATATATATATAATGAATGAATGAATGGATGAAGTAATGAATGAATGAATGAATGATGTAATGAATGAATGAATGGATGAAGTAATGAATGAATGAATGGATGAAGCAATGAATGAATGGATGATGTAATGAATGATTGAATGGATGAAGTAATGAATGAATGAATGAATGAAGTAATGAGTGAATCTATAAATATATGAATATACGAATGAATGCATAAATCAATCACAATTGTGGAAAAGTGAATATGTTTATGAATGAATGAGTGAATTGAATGAATGAGTGAATATAACTAGCCTCCGATGCCTGCGTCATAAGCCACTCCAACGCCGCAGATGCTGTTGTTAGCCTCGGCTGCAACTTCCCCCGCACAACGCGTTCCGTGTCTACAACCAAAGGAATAGAAACATGCAAGCATCCATTCAAGAGTACTTCCGGTAGTGCTAGTCTGAAGACTGTAGGCAAGAGGAGGGCGACGCTAATGAGCGTTGCAATTACCCAAAACCACCCAATTGGTAACTGTCCGTCTACATTAAATAACTCTTTCTCTGAATTGTACATGGCCTGGGCAGAAAGGGAGGATTACGTTAATCTTTTGAGACAGTGCTGTAACACGTGATAGCCTAAACCTGCCGAAAGAAAAACATAAATTTTATGCATAGGTTAGAGTCATTTTGAACTCAGCCACTGTTCGCTTACTGACAGCGCTAGTCCCTACCTGGATAAAAGCGGAGGGTGGCGCTAAGGAACATTGTTATCGCACAGTGTCTGTAACTACAGACCCTCCAACTACAACTACACCAGGGTCTTCAAACAACGCAGGTCTATACATAAAATAAAGTTTCGGCCAATGTCGCATACTCAAGTGGCACCAGTCCTCAGCCTGGGTCAAGGAGGAGGAGACATTTGTGTACAGGAACTACAGCTATGGTACGCTCACGTGGCAAGATCGGTAAGATTTGGAGCACCTCTGAGTAGTTTCCCTTGAAGAGGCGCTATATAAATTATCGAAATGAATGAATGAAAGATCGACGTCGACAGCTTCTGACGGTCATGAGATGTCGTTTAAAAATAATGATACACGCTCATCTTAGACACCTTTAAAACGCCTCCTTCAGGCTCAGTTTATGGGGTATTGCGTTTAACCGTGAGATGCAACCCTTTTAATTTCCTTGGAACACATCAATAAATATCATGAGTACACACATATATGCACTGATGGATCTAAAGCTGATAACTTAGTTGCTGCTGCATATACAATCCCTTCTTTAGAGATTGATAAACAAGTCCGTCTCTGTAATGATTCTTGTATATATGCCACTGAATTAACTGCAATTAAAGAAGTTTTGTTATGGATATCAGAGAATGAAAACCAAGATGGCCAAGATAATAAAAAAATTTGCTGTTTTTTCTGACTGTTTGAGTGCTATTACTTCTATTAAAAGTAACTATTGACACTCTAGATCAATCCTTTTACAGGAGGCAATGGTGGCACTTAATCAAATTAAGATGAGTGAAATATGTTTAATTTGGATTCCTAGTCATGTTAATATATTAGGTAATGAAAAGAGCAGATGCCTTAGCAAAAAATCTCTTAATTTGGCTATTATAAATTTAAGAAATTATTTAGAATTACATGAAATTTTTTCCATTATAACATCTCATGTAGTTAATGAATGGTAGAGGGAATATGACAGTGATTCCAACGGTGCGTTATAAATATATTTGTCCTGTGGTGGACACGTGCTTAAAATTCACTGACCCAAATAGAAAGAAAGAGGTTCAAATATCAAGATTAAGATTAGGAAAAGTAAATCTAAATGAAAGACTTCTTCTTATGAAGAAACATGAAACTGGACTTTGTAATTTGTGTAATGTCACAGAAACTATTAACCATTTATTATTAGATTGTAGAAAACAGAAAGACAAAAGAAAGAAAGACAACATGAAGATAAAGGATTAAAACCATATACAAAATCGAACTGAAATGTAACAAATTCTAATAATAAAAAACGAAAAGATCTGCATGGTATGTTTATGAACATAGATGTCGCTAACAATTACCGATACAGTGCACGTCTATACACCTATAAAACCCTTCCTTCCTATTGGGTAATAGTCGCTTCACGATAATGAACGATACAGTTCTTGCCTCATACACCTTCCAAACACTTCCTCCCGGTGATTTATATTTTTAAATGCTGCAAGTGATGTAGCATGCAAGCAAATTTCTGTCGACGGCAAAGGCTTCTGTTGTCATAATCTGTCGTTAAACTCTGGATCGAATCCGATCTTGTGTTTAAGTTAAAGACAACCCCCTCACTGTTTGCATTCTGACGGTGCCAGTCCCAAAACTGGACGAAAAAGGAGGGCGACGCTAATAATCTTTGCATCATTAAACTGAAACTACTAACAGCAAACTGCAATATATCAACATAAATACTTGATCCATCCAAAATGTCTACAGCCAATGCAAACTTTGAGCAAAAACGATTGCTTACAAAGGGTGATGCCAGTGCGAAGCCTGGATCTCGGAGGAGGGCTACAGTATGACATACTGTCGCAATACGACATTCAAATAACTCTCCCACTGCCAAAAGCTTAGGGTAGGTGCCAGTCTGAAGTTTGGATAAGGGAGGAGGGAGACGAGAATCTTTTGCAATGAGTCAACGCCGGTAAACAGACACTAGCTACCACTTAATTCCGATAGAAGACATTATATATTGCATCGATAGCGAAACTATTAATAACCACTACATAAGCACTAGTGGTCCAGGGAAAGCTAAAAGCATTGAGATAAAAGGAGAAGATCGAGCCAAGAATAGACTGAACGTAAAAAGCAGAGATCATCAATTGCCAGAGGATGAATAAGATAACGAGGAGGAAGAAGAGGAGGAGGAGGAGGGAACAGGAGGAGAATGAGTGGGAGAAGTGGAGGCAGAGGAAAAGAAAGAAGAGGGTAGAAGAGGAGAAGGAGGAGGAAGAGGAAGGGGAAAGGAGCAGAGAAAAGGAGGAGAAAAGTGTGAGTAGTGGAGAAGAGGAAGAGGAGGAGGAGGGGAAATTGGGAAGACAAAAGGAAGGATGAGGTGAAGAGAACAATGAGGATTATGAGGGAATGAGTGGCGTCTAAAGAGGAGAAGGAAGGGGAAGAGGAGAAAGAAGACGGAGGAAGAGTGGGAATAGAAAGATGATAAGAAAGAGAAGGAAGAGCAAGAGGAGGAAGCAGAGGAGGAAGAGGAAGAGAAAAGTAGGAGGAGAGTAGGGATAGCAGGAGAAGGAGAAGGCAGCGGGGAGCTGTTTGAGGAGGAGTACAAGGATGGAAAGCGGAGGATGATGAGAGAAGTAGAAGGGGAACAGAAGTAATAGGAGAAGGAAGGGGGGAGCTGTCGGAGAAGGAGGAGAAGAAGGAGGAGAGGGGATGGGAGTCACACCTGTTTTCGTTGGTGTAGTCGTACCTCGGCTGAGGGTCGTGGTCTCGATCGTTAACGTCGTAACTGGCACGAGAATCCTGACAGGAGAAAGAATTATACAGGAGTATGGATAGAAGACATCAAGGCAGAAGACATTCACTCAACAACAGCTCAATGGGATGGAAGGAAAGAGAGAGGGAGAGAGACAGACAGCGAGAGAGGGAGAGAGACAGACAGGCAGACAGCGACACAGACTGATACAGAGAGACAGACAGAGAGACAGACAGCCAGAGACAGACTGATACAGAGAGACAGACTGATACAGAATGACAGACAGACAGAGAGGCAGACAAAGGGACAGAAATAGACAGAAAGACAGACAGAGAGCCAGATAGACAGACTGGTAGACAGACAGACAAGAAGACAGACAGACTAAGAGAAAAGAGATAGATAGACAGACTGACAGACAGACAGCCAGAGAGAAAGACGGAAAACAGACAGACAGACGGAATGGGTATTAGATTTGCAGACGAAGGGAGATAGGAATAGTGAAGGACGAAGGGACAGGCATGCATAAATATATATATATATATATATAGAGAGAGAGAGAGAGAGAGAGACAGAGACAGAGACAGAGACAGAGAGACAGACAGAGACAGACAGACAGAGAGAAAGACAGATAAGCGAGAGAGAACGCGAGAGAGACAGAGAGATAGAGAGACACAGAGGTAGAGAGAGAGAGACAGAGACAGAGACCGAGAAAGGCAGAGGAGATAAATCAGGAGAATGTAGAGAACAGTTCCAGATAATTAATTCTAAGAAAAGATAGAGAGATAGAGCGAGAGAGATACAGACAGTCAGAGCCACGACTGAAAACACACTAATCTGTTGGTGGTCATCATCATCATCATTGTTGTCGTCTCTCTCTCTCCCTCTAAATACCTATATCTTCTCTCTTACTCACTTTCTCATTCTCACCCTGGGTCTCTCTCACTCACTCTTGGTCTCTCTCTCTCTCTCTCTCTCTCTCAGTATCTTGCTCGCTCCCTCCTTCTCCCTCTCACCCTCTGTCTCTGTCTCCCTCCCTCCCTCCCCCTCTCTCTCTCTCTCCTTCCATCTTTCTCACTATCTAGCCCCTGTCTGTCTGTCTCTCTTATTGTCTGTCACTATCTATCTATCTGTCTCACCATGTCCTTCCCGCACCCTCTCACCGTGTCCCCACCATAATAAGAAGATAAGACACTGGGACACAGGTGGTAAACTGACGTAGTTGCGGCGTAGATCCGGATGATCCTTCTCCAATCCATCGTCGAGAATGGAGACCACAATGCCCTGCCCTGTGTAGCCCTTCTGCCACGCTGGCATCACGTTCATATCAAGACCAACGCCACGATTCTGCAGCAAACAATACAATCATATTCTACAACACCACACACTCTACGCAATTATAATAATAACAATAATGATTAATGAAAATAATATTGATAATGATAATAATAATAATAATTCATTTCGGCTGATGTTTTCTTTGACCTTAAAAGGTCACCTTAAAGGCGCACCCACAAAATGCTATAAATTTTGACTTTCCAATTCACGCTAAAATCGCGAGAATGCTAAGGTGGTGGAGGAGGATGTGAACTCGATCGAAGAGGGATGTCTGCGACTAGGACTCCACTCAACCACAACAAATGCGAACTCATATCTTCCGACGCCCATATGAACGACGTTAGTTAAGGCTTCCTCGGACAGTTCGCCCGGGTCAATCATCGGCCGTGCTCCTAGGGGCTCCGCTCTCGCCGACGGATGGCCTGCTTTCAGCCCTCGACACTTGTGTGACCGACCTCTGAATTGCCCTCGACAGGCTGCAACTAATCGCTAGACAAGACGCTCTACATCAAGACATTCGATCGGCTCGCCTAAATTCATGCATTTATTGAGATGCACCCCTTGCCACGACCAACCGCGTCTATGGGCTTACGACGATCTGCTTCGAGGAGGGATCGAGAGAATCTTCAACATTTCGATGACCAATGACCAGTGGAGTCAGGCCACTCTTCCGATCAGGATGGGAGGACTGGGAATTAGGAGGGCGTCCTCGCTGGCACTTCTCGCCTTTTGGCTTCAGCCGCGGGCACTCTCCAGATCCAGTCTCTCATCCTAGAATCAGTACCGGTTAAATCGGACTCGGCATGCGACTCGGCGATGTCTACCTGGCTGCAACTTACCGAAGCCTCTGCCCGACGACGCCCGATCATAAACAAGCACACTATAATAATAATAATAATAATAATAATAATAATAATAATAATAATAATAATTTTTGTTATATTTCAAACTAACAAATAGCAGTATGAATACAAGCACAGTATAAACAAATGGTGAAAATGTATATACCGGGAGTCGAATTCAACTGTAGGCAGCCATGCAAGGCGCATCACATGACAGAAATCATCACCAGCAACATCATTCATTATCTGCACAACTGCATGGGACTTGTATTAAGGGAAAGCAGTCCATCCAGGCAGCGGTTAACGACCAGAGTCATTAGGGAAGCGTTCCTGGCGACCCCGTCGTCTAGCCCCAGGGTCTCTTAATAACTGCGGCCAAAGTATACTACGTCGAATTCAATCCGTCAAATCCATATCTCCGCGTCTATCCTCGTCTCGTCTCTGGCCTGGAGAGGTCATATACGCCCCTAACTTTATCCATTTCCTCATCATCATTCTCAACATCTTCATCTTCCTCCTCCTCTCCTTTCTCATTGTCCTCCTCCTCCTCCTGTTCATCCTCCTCATCGTTCTGATACACCTCATCGTTGTCGTTGTCGTCGTCCTCTTCCTATTCCTCATATTCCTCCTCCTCATTGTCATCATCTTGTCTCTTGGTGCACTGTTCAACTATATGCTTTTGCAGCTATTTGTGTATATCTGTCTGTCTGTCTTTCCGTCTGTGTGTCTGTCTGTCTTTCCGTCTGTGTGTCTGTCTGTCTTTCCGTCTGTGTGTCTGTCTGCTTCTGTAGTTTCATCAGAGTAAACAATATAACATTTCATTCAGTTCCCAGGAAACATCGACGAAACATTGGCTCACGTCAGGTTCATCAGGGTCTTTGATCGGCCGAACAGATAAACGGACAGACAGACAGACAGAGACAGACAAACGGACAGACAGAGACAGACAGAGACAGACAACAGACGGACGGACAAAGAGAGACGTGTAGGTACATACAGACACTATAAAATGCGTTTTTTTTAAATGTCAGAGGTATGTCTGCAGGGTACCATCTGTCTGTCTGTATGTCTGTCTTTCCGTATGTGTGACTGTCTGTCTGTCAGTTTGTATGTTTGTTCGTCTATCTGTCAATATATCCATCAGTCTATGTGATGAAATCTGGTGATCGATATCTCTCCATCAATCTGCCTGTCTTCCTGTATATCTATCGCCATATCTTTGTGTCTGTCTGTGTTTCTGTATATATCTTTGTGTCTGTCTGTGTTTCTGTATATATCTTTGTGTCTGTCTGTGTTTCTGTATATATCTTTGTGTCTGTCTGTGTTTCTGTATATATCTTTCTGCGCATATGTCTGTATATCTGTCTGTCTTCGCTTCTTTGGTATTCTGTTGACTGACAAACGCAATCTGAAGCAATCGTTAACATTACGGTAACCATCTCTGTCGTTACCTCGAAGCAATAAACGTAAACATTGGCCAAGCGGCAGGCCAAACAAAGTAGACGAAAACTATAAACAGCTTCGTCCATCCATGCATTGCGGGGAGCGCAATGGTTGGAGCGTTGGATTATACCAAAAAGGTTCAAATACCCGACAAGGCAAGAGATCATTTAACCCTTCTGCACCTTAATGTTGTGCACCGTCGGTGGGGATATTTAATATTAGAAGGCGAGGTATGCAGGACTCGAAAACTGTGCGATGTCCGATGTCCTGGTAGAATCTAGGCAATTGATCAAGCCTGAAATTATATTAAAAATCATTGCAATTCGATATGAGTTGTTAAATAATATTAATGGTATGCTCTGAAATCAACCAGTTACTGTCCGCCGATCTCGTTAGTTAATGTTTAGTTAAAAGTTCTTAGTTAAGAATTCTCTAAGATTAATTCAATATCTAGAATATATTTGTCTCCGTTTATGATATATGACTCAGTGCTGCCTTTAAACTACGATGCAACTTTTGTGGCCCTATTAAGTGGGTCATTTGACACTTTTGGGCCTCCTATTACTTCTTGTTCTCAATTGTAATTAGTAATGTCTCGGTCTACTGAATATGTCAATATGTCAATTGGAAGCAAATAAAAGATTTTTTGGTAAGGAGGCATTTGCCGGTTATTGCTCGCAACGCGATCTTTATTATTGGACTTTTACGTAGTTTTCCGGAAATTTGCGGAATTTTGAGTTCGGCGCCCGATAAGAGGTTTTTTGGTTCTTTCCGGTGAAGTGAGGCGCCAGATGGAAGAGTGGAGATCTGGCCGAATGATCTGGAATTAGCTGGAGAGGAAGATATCCGCGAGGAACTGGAACCGTAAGTCATAAGCAATGTCTATAGGACGGACGGATTAGCCAGACGTTGTTTTTAACGTATCTTTCTCTGTTTGCTTCCGTTTCTCTCTCTGTGTCTGTCTCTCTGTCTGTGTGTGTGCGTGTGTGTGGATGTGTCGCTGTCTCGGCTCTCTCTCTCTCCCACTGCCTTTCGCGCAACCCCTCTACTTTCATCTTTCTATCCTCTTCGCTCCATTATTTCTCTCTTTCTCTCTCCCTCCCCTCTCTCCCTCTGTATCTCTCTCCCTCTGTCTGTCTCCCTCTCTCTCGGTATCTGTGTGTGTCGCTGTCTCGGTTCTCTCCCTCTGCCTTTCGCGCAACCCATCTCGTCTCCTCTCCGCTCCATTACTCTTCTCTCTTTCTCTCCCCTCCCCTCTCTCTTTCTGTATCTCTATACAGATACAGATGTATACATCTGTATCTCTCTCAATATCTCTCTTTGTCTTTGTCTCTGTCTCTGTCTCTGTCTCTCTCTCCGTCTCCTTTCTAGAAGGGGCACTGAACCCGTTTTATCTGAGCGGGTCAACTATGAACATCGATCGCAGTAACTCTTGCTTTATCTCGCGCAGCTAACGCCGTTTAGGGCGGCGTTTATGCGTAATGTCTGGAACGAGTGTGGGTTTGTTTCGATTCTGTTCATCTCTTGAGCAAAACGTTTATTGACGTAAGAATAGCCAAGAGTTGCTTCCTTTCCCCAATTAGAAAGGATAACAAGAAAGCAATAGGAAGACGATAATAAGACGAGAGGGAAACAAGAAATAATGAGGATAGAAGAGGGAGAAAGGGAGATAAAGAAGGGCAATCACTTTAGGAGGAAAACGTCGAGAAGCAGCCGTGGGCGTCAAGTGTCGACGACCTCATTTCCTTGACCTCGGCACATGATGTATGTATGCATGCGGCTATTTATATAGCGCCTTATAAGAACCTCGCGAAGTCGCTAAACGCAGCTACACCACAGATCTAAACAAATACGATTTGAGTAATTTAAAAAATGTTTCCTGGGATGAAAGCGGTGAAATGTTTCGAATTTGTAATGGAAGAGCGTTCCAGTATGATGGTCCAATGCATGAGAAGGCACGGTTTGTCCGCACCGATGTATAGGAGCGCGTGATAGCGATTGGCAATTCCTCTTCTTTTTCGCTGTCTGATTTGGCCGTCATTAGTGTACGGCCGAAGTACTCATTGCTGAATTACGTAGAAGGAGCCATATATATTTGGGTTTCTACCGAGAAGGGTTTTAGGCATGAGCCACCACCACCCTCAGTACCAGAGACACAAACAGACAGAATGAGAAATAGACAGACAGACAAACAGGCATACAAATATCCATTCCTTTATTTATTCAGTCATTCATACACACATACATACATAAAAACACTAGGTTACGGTAATGGTTGTGGTTATGGTTATACATACATACGCACATGTATGTATGTATGTATGCATGCAAACATACATACATACATACATACATACACACAGACACACACACACATATATATACACACATACATACACACATACATACATACATACATACATACATACACACATACATACACACATACATACATACATACATACACACATACATACACACATACATACATACATACACACATACATACACACATACACACATACATACACACATACATACACACATACATACACACATACATACACACATAAATACAAACACACATACATACATACATACATACATGCATACATACATACATACATACATACATACATACACACATACATACATACACACACATACATACATACATACACACATACATACATACACACACACACATACATACATACATACATACATACATACATACATACATACATACATACATACATACATACACATATAAAACATATGATTACGATTATTTTTATGGCCATTCGACACTTACATACACAGGCCTACATAAACACATACAGACACGCGCACATACATAGAAATATACAGATAAAACATACACACATATATACATGCATACATTGTATATATCATGCTAAACGGCAATTTCCCCGCCCCCTCTGCAAACCGCAATCCCCATAGCGCTCAGTCAAAATCATCCGACTGGTACCTACTCATACATCACCTCCCAAGCCGAATCCCTCGAATCATTAGTGCAAGTCACTTCCTCACTCAGCCGTAACCAGACAGGCTACAAGATCTTTGATCTTTCCGACAAAGTCATCTTTCCGAGTCGGAAAAAACATCACAAGTGCATCCGGTTACAAAAAATTAGTCGACGCAATTTCCAAAGGGTACCGTCAGCCCCAATCCATCGATCCTCGGGATGATTTTTCCACCTTCCACTTTTTACCAGAAGTTCCACGTCGCTCCGTACCCGTCGCCGTGGACTAACTCCTAAGCGGCGACACATGAAGATAATTTTTAACGCGGAATGCCTCGTTAGGCACGAGGTCACGTGGGAGGCCCCGGTGCCACGTGGAGAGGTCGCTCCGCTGTCGAAAAACTGACGACCCCAGAGATCACGTTACAAGATTCATAACTTTTTCCGTAAAAGAAACTCGAGTTCGCTAATTCTTTCGACGAAATACGTCCAACCCTTGTCCCGATTTGCAAGATTTATGACTTAAAAAACGCTGTGTGACTACAAGTACTGCAATTTTTATACGGTGCAAGAACCAAGCGAATAATAGGTTCAACGACACAGGATAAAATCGAATGTAGGCCTACAGATAATACACTGGATTATATGATGATAATATTATATTGAATTATATCTTGTTATATACAAATATAATGAGCAGAAATAAAAGTTCTCATAGAAATTAACATATTAAAGATAATCAATATACAATAGAGTACATTCTGAAACCGGAAAACTATAAAATAACATACAATTCATGCCAGTTAGAATAAAACATCAAGCTTACTAAGGGATATAAATAATTCGGTTTTTCACCAGGACCAACAAAAACGCGGCCTTCAATGGCAAAATTAAAACAGCTCGGATCAAAGCGATAGAGCAGTTTAACGACACCGTGTGATACCAAGATTAATAGCGTAGCCCTCCTCCTTAATCCAGACTTGGGACTTGCACTGATAGAGCGAAAGCAGCGGAGGAGCTTCAAAGCAGTTGATACGATAAGTAGGAATAAATATGAATAAATAGGAGTACCCCGGCCAAGAGTTGTTTGACGTTTAGCCTCCTGGAGGCTGCCCTCGGCGCCTGGGTGATGAGCCACCGAATGACTAAGGGCATGGTGTCCAGTGTGCGCGGAAATTGCACCGCATGATGAAGAGAGAGAGCCGCCAGCAAAGAAGGAGTTACTCCCAAGGAGGAGGAGGAGGAGGGGATAAGGAGGAGTACAGGGAAAGGTCGCTGAAACGCCGCCTTGATGCCCGGGCTCAGAGCTGCTCGTCATATCGATGTCAGGTCATGACGAGGTCAGGTTTACCAGGTCAGGTCACAACGAGGTCACGCTTAGGCGTGGTTTGGCTATGGTGAGGTATAACGCTATAACGATATTCCGCCATTACATAGGTCGGGTTATAACAAGGACTGACATATTGTTTGCATTTAAATGATGTTCGTCGTATTGATTTGACTGGTACATTGCGCTACGAAATTATTTGTAACACTGTATTAAATCGTAATCGTAATCTCCAAATTTCTAAAGCGCCACTTTAAAGCTAAGCGCAGGACACCAGCTTATTCGCGAGCGCTGCCTCCAATCAAAAGGGTTGTCCAAGGAATAGTCCGTTGGCAGTCAGAGTTAGGTTTCCAGAACGTCAGCAGGGAGGCACAGTAGCTGTTAAGGAAGGTGTCGCTTTGGTCGAGGATTGACAGGTGGGATGTCAAGTAGTGAGTCTGGGTAAGAGTTCTTGAAAAGATGGGAGTTAAGTTTAGAAGGGAAAGCCCGGGTGTGATGGACAGAGGTGCCAGGGACAGATGATGCTGCATGACGGGAAATGATGGTGAAGGAACCGAGAAGGCACGAAATTCAGGAGGTAGGTAATTCCAGAGACGAGGTGCGGCGTTTGAGACAATGTATTGTAATGTATTAGCTTCACTTTTCCGGGTATCTTTCTTACAACGTCCTATTGACTTTCAATTCAGATCTGCATTCCATTATATTCCATTACTCTGCCTCTCTCTCCCTCCGTTTAAATTCTAAGCACTCCATGATAACCGCGTGCCTATCTCACAAACCCTTTCGCTCCGTATCTAGTGGTACAGTAGTTGCAGTTTAACGGCACCATGATAACATCACAACAAAGATCATTAGCGTCGCTCTCCTCCTTTACTCAGGCTTGGACTTGCTCTACTGGACTGCAATCAGTGTATGATTCTGACCTTATATACCAACCTACCGATTTTATTTGACCGAGCGCTTGAGAAGGTACTGCTAGGTTGTCGTCAAGCACTGAGGATATACCGCTAGATGCCACTGACGCTGGATAAAGCGACGGTCTCCTTGGACACCTCTAAAACACTCCAACCTAACGATATATATTCCCAAAAGGAGCTAACTCAATAACTATGTGCGGGAAAATGGAAAACGGATCACGTTATAAATTAATACAAAAATTAACCGAAACACGTCAAAGAAACTCGTCAGTGTTGGGCACGAGACCAAGACCAAGACCGAGTGGTCCGAGACCAAGATCAAGAGGTCCGAGACCAAGACCAAGACCGAGGGTACGAGACCAAAATAAAGACCAAGACCGAGTGGTCCGAGACCAAGACCAAGACCGAGTGGCCTGAGACCAAGTGTTATATACGAGACCAAGAACAAGACCGAGGGTACGAGACCAAGATCAAGACCAAGACGGAGACCGGGTGGTCCGAGACCATGACCAAGACCGGGTGGTCCGAGACCAAGACCAAGTGTTATATACGAGACCAAGACCAAGACCGATGGTACGAGACCAAGATCAAGACCAAGACCGGGTGGTCCGAGACCAAGACCAAGACCGGGTGGTCCGAGACCAAGATCAAGACCACTACCGATACTCTTTTTTATAAACAATTCAATTTATTAAGACGCTAAAACGGAATAACACGCTTAAAACATTTATTTTATTGCTGAAGAATACTAATCTTAATAATAGTCCAGAAAACAGTTTTACCGTCCAATCTGAACCTTTTCGGGTTCAGCCTGTGGTTTCGGCCTGAGAATATCACACTTTAAATTACTTACAGTATACGGTAGGTTATAAACAGGACATCTGAACAAGTAGATTAACGTCCCTTTTGAATGGCGTAGGTCTACTTGTACTCGGAATTGTAGGTTAACAATAACTACACGTGGACGACCACATACTTATTAGATTGTTCGAAAACCTTTAAATTTGTGAAAGCAAATTTTATAAATGATTGGTTGCAAATGCATTTTTCCCCATAGTAACATGTATATATAGATGGTCAGCACGTAATAAATGGATAACAATCATGAAGGCCTAAATATCTGGTGTTTCTACTAATCGAAAATAACCATCAAATATCAAAGAAATTGCTCTGATGCGGCAAATGACCAAGAGCGCTAATCTAAGACGGAGACCAATCCCAAGACCGTTCCTTTAAGACCAAGACCGACGCATTCGAGACCAAGACCAAGACCGATGGTCCAAGACCAAAACCAAGACCGATGCATTCGAGACCAAGATACCAAGACCGATGCATTCGAGACCAAGACCAAGACCGCAGTTTTCAGGTCCCGAGACCGTCTCGAGAGCGGTCTCGACACCACATACTTGCTATGATTGTGTTGCGAAAAAGATGATGTTAAACATATATATATATAATTAGACCCCGCATCAAGCCGAATCTATGTAGTGTTAGCGACTTCGTTTTCTCAGCTCCGGCATATGAACAGTCTCATCATCTTCTCAACGGAAGCGTACGGCCAGCGAATTCATCACAGCTGAGTCTATTCCGTGAAGGCCACGCGACAGAAGCCGTGCTGTACTGAAACGCGCGACAGGGAGTCTGGTTTGTACGTGTTGGGAATAGGGAGGGTGGGAAGAAGGAAGGGGAGGGAGGGAGGCATGTCGGTGCCGAGGAAACAAGAGTCCGGAAATCGATCCCAGATGCGGAAGCAGGCGCATCTGCAACATCACGTCGGCTGGACCAGCATCTGCTGTATCCACGGTCAGAGGACCCGCTCCCGGTGCCAAGACAAACACCCTTCGGTCGGTATGGGAGGGATATGGTAAGAAGGGCATTTGGATGCAGATTAAAGGAAGTAAATTGAGGCCAGGGATGGCATAGCAAGGATGTGGAAAGGTGCTTGAATGCAAGTAATATGAGGTATGTGTTCCGTGGAATCCTAACGTTACGCGGAAAACTTTCAGTGAGAACAGTAAGCTTTAAACAATTTAAAATAAACCATAAGAATTTTTCACACGAGGCTTCTGTTGTTATTAATCTAATCTAAGCCGAAACCTGGTATAAATTGTCTGTATTCTCAAGCATTTATACCTAAAACAGAATATTTTAGTTTTGGAAGAGGGTTCCACCAAAAAATGTTACATAAAAAGGGTTCCACTAACAAAAAAGAATGGGAAACGCTGCTCTACCCAATCCGACCATACTCTTAACACATCTTATTTGGCCATCTGCATATTACGTATGCAGTTGTAGGGGGTAGAGCTCAGAGGTACGAACGCATGGGGAAGGGTCCACAAAATGTATACGTTGCAACAGGGATTGCAACAAGAGTCTGAGAAGATTCTTTTGAGTGCGTAATGTAAAACAAAATAAATTTGATACCGCCCTTCTTCCAACATTTTTTGCTCAGAAGTTAACACGCCTCGACGACGCAATTGCAGTTGTACTGCAGAGCAATCGTGCAAGAAGGACTTGCTCAAGGCCCCTACACAGTGACTGACGCCTCGGACGATGGTCGAACCCGCTCACTCTGCGCACATTGAGTGTCACCGACCGACCGCTCTAACCAATCGGCCACCGTGCCACACAATATATGGACGGGCCCCATGTTAAGCATTCGCCTTAGGTGTTACGATATGCAGGACACGATTTGCACACCGTCGGAACTCATAGGAGAGCAATTCGCACGACACTTGCAACCAACGCGTCTCCAAATGAATTGGAAAAGGATGAAGGGAGAAAGGAGGGTAGGTGAGGACGAAGAGAGGGTAGGAAAGCAGAGGGAAAAGGACGAAGGGAAGTATAACCCAGCAGGAGGACAATAAAATAGACGCTTGTTATTGTTATTGATTCACCACCACCACCACCACCACCACCACCACCACCACCACCACCACCACCACCACCACCACCACCACCACCACCACCACCACCACCACCACCACCACCACCACCACCACCACCACCACCACCACCACCACCACCACCACCACCACCACCACCACCACCACCACCACCACCACCACCACCACCACCACCACCACCACCACCACCACCACCACCACCACCACCACCACCACCACCACCACCACCACCACCACCACCACCACCACCACCACCACCACCACCACCACCACCACCACCACCACCACCATCATCAATGCACAAAACAAATACAAACAAATGCAGTGCAAAGAAATCTCATATATATATATATATATAATGTATGTAACACACCTTTCATATATGCATACATATATAACACACTTTTGATACATATGTAGATAGATAATATAACATATATATATATATATATAAACAGCTCTGATATATATATATTATTCACTTATATATATAAATATGTAGATAGATATTATAATATATACAGCTTTAATTTGTATATACATATATATATATATATGTATATATTATAGCAATTACTAGAATAAGTCGATAAATGAACTTGACTCACTAGGTACCAGATGCGAGGCCACTTGGGATCGTTGAATGATGGTGGTTCATTGACATCCCTCTTCACCCGTCGCTTAGCAACCTGCTGCTGCAGCCACTTCACCTGAACGATAACAAACCACTACGCGATCAGCGCCACTGCCATTGCGCAATCGCAGATTTGTATAGCACCAAGCGATGGCGTAATGTAATGGTGTAATGTAAATAACAGTGAGAAAATTTAACATGAAAATATTGGGTAATGCAAGGTAAGAAAAGATACACTACTAGAAAGCAAGTTAAGGATAAGCAAGAAAAGGCGGGGAAGAATCAATCAATAAAAATTCTACCCGCGTCCTGATTTTAAAGTGGCCCGTCTGAGTTGGCAAAATTTACGAAAACTTTGTAAAAAATGAAGTAAACAACATAGTTACTAGCCTGCTTGCAAAGCGATTCGTTGAAAAAAATTGGATTCAATATAGTTTCATTTTAAACTGACTAACCACAGTATGGCTACAAACACGTAGCTCAAATTCACTTCCTTCTTTCAAGAAGCGACGCAAAACTCACTATTTCTCTTTGGCTTTCAAGGATTTGGAAATCTAATTGCATCTTCTCCTGACGACTGACTATCCGCACCTCAGATTCGCATTTAGGTGTGACCTTGTGCATGTTACAAATTTAATAAATAAATAAACACAATATGAACGAATTATGACAAGTTATTACAGGAGTCAACTTTAACTGTTGGCAGCCGTACAAGGCGACCATTACGTCACACATCTAATTTAAAACGCCTCCGCATATAGCGAAAGAAGAGCTAATCAACCTTACGAGTATCGAACTCAGGTATGTACTCCATTACTCTAAGCCTCCCTCCTTACATTCTGCAGCCTTATTCATGTATATAGCTATGGTCTATATGCAATTATCCACAATGATCATTCTATGATATATTTTAGTACAGTTTTCGGAGGACCGCGGTGTTAATAGATTCGAAAGCACCACCACTGGCGACTTTTTTCAGCATACAGTGTACAGCTTCGCTAACAGACGTATTTCACTTGTTCGCGATGACATTTAGCCTTTGAGTAGATATCTTGAAGAGGCGCTATATAAATGCTCGATTGTATTGCACTGCACTAACCTTCCAATTTAGTGACTGGTTCTCCTTTCAAAGGTTAAACGACAGCATTCCTGTATCTACATTGCCACAGATCACTTCTCTCCTAGAGACCAATGCCCTGTTTTGTCGAAAACCCTACTAGACTTCTCAAAGGCGTTCGACACTGTTTGGCCATTCACCTTGTTGAACTGCCATACGCCACCTACAACTGGGTTAATGAACTTTTCTCAGGGCAGGAACTATAGCCAGAGTCGACGGACGGAT
This sequence comes from Bimastos eiseni, assembly GCA_959347315.1. Classification (NCBI taxonomy): domain Eukaryota; kingdom Metazoa; phylum Annelida; class Clitellata; order Crassiclitellata; family Lumbricidae; genus Bimastos; species Bimastos eiseni. The sequence goes on from OY365822.1 coordinate 19,461,789, forward strand.
ATCTGACTTGGCAACCGTCATTGCAAGTGAAATCCAGGGATCCTGGGTCGAACCAGCAACCGTTATCATCAATGAGACTGCCTTGCAACTAACTCGAGACCCTTGCATTTATTTAGGAATCGCGATGAGAGACCATGTCATCTTTAATTTCGCCACCTAGCCAACTCAGATATATTGAATGAACTATCAATATTACTAAGACCAGTGGAACTAATTCATTCGCCCTGTATGCCCAAGTCCTCGTCTACTCCTGTTTAGCAATGATTTGTGAAACTGGAAGACATTGTATGAACGGATGACGACAAATTGTTACTATAATTTAACTCAGGATTGTAAGTTAAAACGTTTGAATTGTAAAATTCGAAAGCGAAATTGATTAATTTATAATCCACAACGGTATATCAGTTAACATCATAAGACGTCACAATACGTTCGTTGCTTGACAACGAACGAAGACACCGACTCATTTGTCGTTTTAACGTGAAGTTGTTTACATCCAATATTCAAGATTATTACTCCTGGGCACGACGTAAAACTGCAACCGGTTATGTCATGTATAAGTTGGTGAGCCTCTGGAAGAATAAATCAGTCAGTTTTAAGACCAAACTGCGACTCATGAAGGCCTTGGCTTGGCCAGTAGCAACGTATGGTTGTGAGGCGTGGACAATAAAGAAAGAAGAAGAGAAACCCATACAAGCATTTGAGAACAAGTGCACGAGGAAACTGTTCATAATTCCATGAACAACAATGGTGACCACCGAACAAGTGTATCAAATGGCGAAAGTTGAATGCAAACTATTGGGCCACATCAAATCCAGAAAACTGCGATACTTCGGACACATCCTGAGACAGCCTAAATACAGAATTGTGAACAGTGTGATGTTGGGTATAGTGGAAGGAAGCCGAAGTTGTGGAAGACCCAGAATCTGCTGGTTCGACAATGTCATGGCATAAACTGGTTTAAAAGGCACAAGCTTAATGAACATCGTACGAGATGCAATTTAACTTTGAACAAACAATATCTACGCACATTATGCTTGACCGTGAAGTCACTGTAGCCTTTTAAGTGGTGGTGGTTGCAGTTTAAGGACACTGTGTGGTAACAAAGACCATTAGCTACGCCCTCCTCCTATATCCTGGCTTGGGACTGGCACTAGCCGGGTATTACCAATGGCGGAGTTCTGTAGCCTGTAGTGTCTAAGGAGAGCACAACACTGTAAAGGTTTTAACGACATCTAACAGCCAGAGTTCAGTGATTCGCTAGATAATAAATTCATAATTTGACACAAATCCTTTCCTGATAAGGAAGCCAATGCAATAATTACGCATCTTTTTCCCCTCGATCTCCTTGTCCTTGTGAAGAATGTCACCACGGGATAACGAAGATAGGGAACAATAGTTAGTCTGTTTCGATGAGCAGAATATAGACCAGGATGGTACATCGATATACGTCATAGGTCCACTCAGCCGTCTAATCGCTATGTGGCATTAAATGAGTACAAGGGCGGAGGAAAGCACCTCACATAGCTGAAATACAGTTAAACTCGATTTATGTTCAACCTGTAGCCGTCTATAACTGCTATGTCACGTGATCTTACGGCGTCCCTGTTTTGCTGAATTAATAATGAATATATATTTTAAATTCCCTTGATTTTCCTTCCGTTTGTCAGAGGGCGTAACTCAGATGCAGAACGTTGTATTCTATCGATAAAATAAACGAATTTATAAGAATGTTTGCAAACATATTAAAGGTGTCTAAGGCGAATATTGCATTTGCTAAGGAAGATCTGCATTTTATAAACAACGAGCCTCAGCTTGACATAAATCTCGTCATCGCCTCTTATGCAATATGAAATTGGCGCTATAGAAATTCTCTCTGACTGATCATTATCGTTATTTTTACCCTATTTTCTTTAACTTGGCTTGCGTAAAGTTTATCATGAACGCTGCACCGTCGGTTCGTCGGAGTTCTTTCAACTCTTTTTTCGGTATGTTCCCGTCGATCTACAGAGCTGAAATTTTGAAACATGCCAATGCAATGTGTCAAATTTGTACGGACATAACTCAAATATTGAGAAAAAAATGACAAAAAATTCAAAAAAATAAATATCGTTTAACCACTCGAACGAGTCGTCCTTGATGAGCTCCACTCCGGCAAGTTTACATCCTAAATGATCTCTTACGAAAATGGATCGATTGCACCATCTACCAGATTACCAAAGTCACTAAAAAAGGGTCCCGAAAAACTGAAGTTTTTACTTTCACTTGTTTTAATGTTGACGTCTGAGCTCATCTTATTGGTGTCGTAACCATGACGAGAGTCATCTGTCATATATAGGAGCATAGACGTCATTATAACAGCAAGCTATTAATAAAGACGTCTATGGCTGGATAGCCCGCGTTGCTACGGTAACGTTTGTTCTCTTGGAGTAGTTGCGGGCCCAGCGCGAAGAGGGCGCTTTAGGAAACAAGATAGAATTAATAACACGTGTGTGTGTATATGCACAAGTGAAGGCGCGTACTTTTAGACAGCTTGAACAGTTCTCACAAGAAATTAGGGATGAACCAAACTCGGTTCGGTCCAAATTTCTTGGTACTCGGCAAAACACGGGCAAACAATGGGTCCAAGCATTACTCTTTTCCATCTTCGAAAACGAAAATCGGATCTTTTTATTTACAAAACGACAATCGACGTAACTAAACGTATAAATAGGCCCTACTGTTATTTTTAGTTCCAGAACGCCACCGACCCTAACTAAAAACAAATACTGCTACTGCTAGTGCTTTCAAAACGATTCATTAAAGTTGTGCAAACTGCCAATCTAAACATCAAGAGAATGAGACTCGGACTCGGAAAGGAATTCAAACTCGGTTCATCCCTACAAGAAATTTCGTGCGATACTCAACACGGTGGCAAATGTTCATCTTTCTTGTCTTATTTTCCATGCAACAATTCTTTAAAAAAATAGATCGGATATGTTGGAGCATGGCCCCAGGGTGGGACCCCGGGACAGGTCAATTAGGCCTAAGAACGCAGGTATTAAAGCGCTCCAATTCCTCAGGTATGCAGGTACACAGCCCAATGGAGAGGGCGGTGGGCAATGTCGTTTTAACCACTATTTAACTGTGATCATATTTAGATGAAAAGCGATTGGACAAAAATTCTATTTATCGCTGCGGCTTTCAGGAAATTTTCCCATGCAACACGAAAACGTTTCCTTTAAGCCAATTGATTGTATTCAATAAATTTGCTTAGATTTCTAATTTATAAAAGTTAAGTTATCTAATTCATTCTGTCTCATAAATTCATTCACACACACACACCCACAAGAACACATACGAGTGTGGAATTGTGTGCGTGTGTGTTTGAGTCACATGTTAGCAATAACATGACAATTTCTGTAACTGTGTAATGTATTGAAATTCTTGAAATTTGATATTGCCCTTCTTCCAACATCTTTTGCTCAGAAGCGCACACGTCTCGACGGTGCAATTGCAGTTGTACTGCAAAGCAATTGTGCGCAAAGGACTTGCTCAATGTCCCTACAAAGTAACTCCCCCGGACGAGGGTCGAACCCACTCACTCAGCGCACACTGAGCGTTACGGGCCAACCACTCTAACCAATCAGCCACTGTACCGCATGTAGGTAGGTAAGCAGGAGGGAGGTGCATGACGATTCATGTAGCGCCTATCAAAACCTCAGAGCTATCTTTGAATTGAATTGAGCGCTCTATTATATGAATGCTTAGCCACCTGCTGCCCTCATTTTGGAATCGTCATACAAACTACATGTGTTAAAACCCATTGGGTGCAATGTCCTTTTATGGTTAAGCCTTTACCCTGTCAGGGACCCCTCGGTGGTGGCCAGGGCGTGTGGCTTTCGTGTTGGCCTGGAAGTCCCTCCTTCTCTCTCTCTCTGTATGTCTGTCTGTCTGTCTCTGCCTCTTTCTCTCTCCTTGGCCTTAACCTAGTTCTTCGTCATTTGATGAATTCACCAGAATGCACTCCGTGGCCGGGAAGGAGGAAGGAGGAGGAGCAGGAAGAAGAGGAAGAGAAGGAAGAGTATTTTAAAGTAAGGATAACAGGTGATGGAGGAGGAACGGATAAATTGCCATTCACGCAGATATATAATATATAATTATATATATATACATATATATATATATTATATGTATCTCATATCTTTATATATTGTATATAATATATATTTATTTATGTATTCACTAACATAAGGTATGATTAATTATTAAAATTTCGTTAAGCTGAGAAAAAATCTTCAGTTAAAAATTCAGTCCCTCAGCAGTTAAGTTTCAAAACAATCTCACCCTGTCTCTCTCTCTCTCTCTCTCTCACTCTCTGTGTCTCTGTCTCTGTCTCCCTCTCTCCCAAGGGCGCAACCAGAACATTTTCCTGAGGGGTGCTCATAATGCGAATGCCGAAGGCGTGAACCAGCGTACCGCATATGGGAAGGAAAGGGGTGCTTTTACGCCATTTTCCCTATTCAAAAAAGAAAAACTCATCGGAATATGGACAATTGCGTGGGTTAAAATTTTTCCCAGCGGGTGCACAAGCACTCCTCAGCCCCAACTTAGCTGTGTCTGTCTGTACCTGCCTCTCTGTCTCTCTTTCCTCCATTCTCCTTTTGTCTTTCCATGTATGTCAGATGAAGGAGTAATGAAACAAATCGCCAGATCATTACAGGGTCAATGCCAATTATTAAGTACGATGAACAGTAATGAGCTGACCTGTGGTTCATGTGCCAGTTCCTCCTCGAAGCTGATACTCGGCTGCGCTGATCTCTTAGAGACTCTTCTGTGTCGAAAAAGATAGCAGTCATCGAGTATCTGAAAAGTCAAGCAAAATTCTGCCACTGTTTGTAGTTTAGTAGTGCCAGTCCCAAGCATGGATAAAGGAGGAGGGCGACGATCTTTAATGATCATTGTCATAACTCCAGACACTCCATCTAAAGAGGGGGAGTAGTGTATTGGAAGCATAGTTTGATGGGTAATACACTGGACGGCAGAGTCGAGGAACTCCCCCACTGCTTACGCTCTATGGCAGTGCCAGTCCAAAGCCTGGATAAAGGAGGAGGCTGATGCTAATTATCTTTGTTATCACACATTTTAACATTGCTCACTGACAAGTATCAGTTGTTCACTGGCAAGTACCATTTACGTGCTTGTAAATACCCTCTGCTCTCTGTTAAGTACCCTGTGCTCACTTCTAAATACCATTTACTCATACATTGGCGCTATATAAATACTCGCTTACTTTGCATGTTAAATAAGATACACTCACAGCATTCGGCAAGTACCCTTCTGGTAGAAATCCTGTACGCGCTGGTAAGCACATGTCCTAAGCATGAAGTAGGTCAACACGGTACCAGCGTTCCTAGAACCAGAGCGACAACATCTGCCGAGGATGTTGCAAAACTAGGTCACCATTTCCAGCCAAAATCGTTCTTACAGAGTGCATCGTAAAATGCGCGCCATCGTCGGGTATCGATTACACCGAGAGCAATGTGCTACAACCCCCAACGATCATACGAAAAGCCCTCGTAAAAACTACGGAACCAAGGAACAAAACAAGCATAAAGCAAGCTCGTTTAACGGCCAACCTAATCTTACTCTATCCAGTGTACTTTTTCCTGCCGCACGTTTTACGATACTTTGATGCGATATATATAATGGGACTCGACATAAGGGGAATGCTATCGTTAGCACAAATCAAGCGACGAGATATAGTCTCCCAGATCCGGGTGCAATATTTTTAGACGTTATATTGTATTCTGTCTAAGCATTTATAGAGCGCCTGTAGTATCTATCGGGTGAACCGTTCAGAAGCGCTGCCAGTGTGCAAAGCCCCGCCAGAAGAAGCACATTTCGAGAAAAGCAAAAGATGAGATACTGCCAGATCGTATCGTATCTGGTTATTTATATAGCGCTTCTTCCAGTACTGGCTATTCAGAAGCGCTCTCAGCGTGACAGCCCCGAGGAAATAAGTAAGTCTTCAGGCAGCGAAGGGATGAGGGTGGGAGCCAGATTAAAAGCTTGCTACGGATAATGGGGGGCAGGTCATTCCACACAGAAGGGCCCACGGTGGCTAAGGCACGATGTTGAGTCATAGCAGTCCTTACCCGTGGAACAAGAAGATCAAAGTCGATCCGCAGACCGGAGAGGGCGGGTGGATACAGCAGACAGAGGTTTTCGCATTAAGTCGCAGAGATATTGAGGAGCTTTACCCTGTTGAGCTCTGAGGACAAAGAGGAGTACCTTGTATTGGATGCGAGAGGGAATTGGAAGCCAGTGTAGGACGTCGGTCATGTAGGTACAAATGTGGGAATAACGAGGGAGACGAGCAGTAAGTCTGGCTGCAGAGTCCATAACAAACTACAGGGAAGATAAACGTGCCTTGGAGGCCAGCAAATAGTGAATTGCAGTAGTCAATGCGACAGCAGATGAAGGCATGGACTATTGTTGTGAATACAGGAGAGGATACAGATCTTCTGATGGCTCTCAGACGCCTCAGGTGATAGTAGCATGAACGTGTCAACTGCAAGAGGTGATCTGAGAAGGACAGGGTGCAATCAAGCGTGACACCTAGGTCGCGGACACTGGATGCAAATGTGACATCAGGAAACATTGACGCGAGAAGTGGGAGATTGAGCTTAAGAAGCTGCTGTTTTGTTCCAAACCAGATCAGTTGGGTTTTAGAGGAGTCTAGGTTAAGTCGGTTGGCCGACATCCATGAGTGGAGATCATGTGACAGTGAATAGATTGAACCAACAAGAGAGAGTTGCTCAGATAGAATATTAGAGCGAATAGATGGAGAAAGCGTGTTCCAGAGAGAGGAACCAATTGAAGCAAAGGATCAGGAATGAGACATAGCAGTTAGCAACCAAGAAGTCAGGTCTATTGAACGAGCAAAGTGGACGGTGGGAGGAAATTGAATGAAGCCGTAGTATTGCGTCAACTAAGTATTTCAAGGCAAGACTTCGCTGAACCTTGAAGGTTAGAATGAATATTAAAAATTAGAAATACACCTCAAAATTACAGTTAAAAAACAAAATGAAAATTTTAAATATTATATCCAATATAATATGACGTATATACATTTATCGTCGCTCTACCCTATCGACGCAACTCTACCCAGAGACTCTGAACATCCCAGCCATCTGTCAGCCGTTGACTTGAATCCATTGGTTGGTTCCACGCTTGTGCGTGGGCCCACCACTGCCGACTCTTCTCAGCTCACTGTGCATAGTTTTACTACTAGGTGTATTATTACTTGTACCCTGTGACCTTTAATATCATTAAGGTCAGTGCAGAGAGCGCATCCGAGTACAAATCTTGAAAGGGCGCAATATAACTATTTGATTACAATATATATTTATATATATACACATATATATATAGTATATATATATATAGTATATCTATATATATATATATATATAATTATTAGAGGCGTATCGCCGGTATCGGTGACGCAATCAATGAGTCACGTCTCCGTGAGATGACACATCACTTCAGACCACACTCCGAACATAAAAACCCGTTGCTCCCACCCCAAACCCCCTCCGTCCCTCCCTTCGGCGGCAACCCACGCAACGCACTCCTCATCATATTCGGCCGTAAAAGCCAATCACAACGACATCAACGCCGTCCTCAGGAAGACCACCAGAAACCCGACAACCACCCACACACCACCATCCATCGCCTCCTTCTTCTCTTCGTCGTTCTTCTCTTCATTCTCTTCATTCTCCTCATCCACATTTGCCATTCCTTCTCCTTCTAGTCCTCCTCTTCGTTTTTTTCTACTTCCTTCCTTCCTTCTGCGATTCCTCATTGTCTTCCTCTACTGCCATTCTCTTCGTTCTCCTCCTCCTCCTGGTCCTCCTCCCATTCATCTTCTTTCCTTTCCTCCTCCTCTTATTACCCTTCTTCTTCCTCGTCTTCTTCCTCCTTCTCTTCTTTCATTCCTCTTCGTCCTCTCAATTCCTCCTCCTCTTTATCCTAATCCAGCTCCTCGTCCTCTTATTATGCCACTGCCATTCGCTCTCCTCCTCCTCCTCTTAATTCTCTATCTCCTCCCTTTCTCCTTTACCACCTCCTCTTTCTCTGCCCTCTTCTTCGTCCTTCCCATTCCTCCTACACCTCTTCCTCCGCCTCCTCTGCTTCCTCTACTCTTCCTCCTCCACATTCCTCTTACTCCTCTCACCCTCTGCCTCCTCTCCTCCTACTCCCCATTCCTCCTCCTCCCCATTCCTCCTCCTCCTCCCCATTCCAACTCCTCCTCCCCATTCCTCCCCATTCCTCCTCCTCCTCCCCATTCCAACTCCTCCTCCCCATTCCTCCCCATTCCTCCTCCCCATTCCAACTCCTCCTCCCCATTCCTCCCCATTCCTCCTCCTCCTCCCCATTCCTCCTCCTCCTCCCCATTCCTCCTCCTCCTCCCCATTCCTCCTCCTCGTCCTTCGTAGCTCGCTCATCAACCTCGTTACGCGCTAAGAGCCGATCGCTCACTCTCTCGGAAAAGATACGTCGCTCCTCCTCCTCCTCCTCGTCCTTCTCCTCCTCCGCTCTCTGCTAATGGATGAGACTGCACACGTCGCGGTGGCCCGTCTCTCCCCACTCCTCGGCCCTTCACCCGAGGCATGTACCGCTCCCTCCCCCTTCGCCTCATCACCCCCTCTCACCAGGGCCTTCGACTGTGCAACCGATTCCAATGGCCTGTGTGATTCGCCTCTGACGTTCCCGCCTTTAAGACTATCACACGATGGCGCTACAACGATTCAGCGTCTTTTGCAACGATAAAGAGGAAGGCTATCCGGATGACGTAATACTTCGGTCTCATTCAGCTTCGTCCCTTCGTCCATTTCGTTCGACCAATAGACTTGACCTCTTGGTTCTGCGTCTCAGTCTCGATCCTTTGCTTCAATTATTGGTCCCTCTCTGTTGATTGCGTTTTTTCCTTCTATTCGCTCAAAAATTATATCAGGCAGTTTCTCATTACCAAGTTGCTATTACTAGTAGGGCTGTACAGAAAATTCGCTTCGTATTCGCTTCGGAGCAGAATAGTGTGAGCCAAATAGCTATTCGGTATTCGGCCGAATACGAATAGCGGCTGCTATATTGAGTGGACTGAAGTAACTCCCAACTGCCTGGACCACGGTATCGCACTGTCAGCCGTCCCATTTATAAGTTTTGTTGAACTATTTAGTTTACATAGACTGGCAAAAGGATGCATAAATTACATGTAATTAACTGTTTACATTAACTTTATATATTAAAGTATCTTGATTGAAACTTTGCTCACATTCGAAATTTGTCGTAAGATTTATTATGAGCACTATTCGTATTCAGCCGAATAGTTGGTCTAATTATTCGTATTCAGCCGAATAGTTGGTCTAATTATTCGTATTCAGCCGAATAGTTGGTCTAATTATTCGTATTCAGCCGAATAGTTGGTCTAATTATTCGTATTCAGCCGAATAGTGCAAATCACCTATTCGGTACAGCCTTAGTAATAGCATCATGATAATCGCCATTAAGATCATAGTGCAATTTTATCCCTTCCCCTTCTCCAAACCTAATGATGAAGCATCAATCTATGGATGGACCTGAGCAACTGTAAGTAAAGGACTTGATTAGAAGGATCCTCACATTAATAGACGTTAGTCATAGTATGATGAAATTATTCATACGAATTAAACAAATCATAGGTATACTCCAACGTATATTCATACATATCAGCATTCATGCAATAAAACTATGAAAAATAATTATATCAACATACAATAACAAACAGATACATTCATACGCATACATATTCACACATTCAATTTATTCAGCATCATCATCATCACCACCACCACAATCATCATCAATCATCGTTATCATTCATCGTTATCATTCATCGTTATCATTCATCGTCATCGTCATCGTCATCGTCATCATCATCATCATCATCATCATCATCATCATCATCATCATCATCATCATCATCATCATTCATCGTCGTCATCGTCATCGTCATCATCAGTTCCTGACGTCTGTCATTTGGCGGTGGGTACGAATAAATGATATCCATAGTCCTATGTCCTTTCTTAAGGCCCTTGCCTCCATTAGCGTTAGTCCAAGTGATATATAAATGTCATCATTCACATTATCTATCCAATGTAGTCTTCGTCTGCATTGGTTTCGTTTTCCTTCGTATCGTTGTGTAGTGCATTGTGTTGGATTCGGTCAACTGGTATTCTCTCTCTCCCTCTCTCTCCGTCTCTATCCCTCCCTCTCTCTCTTCCTCTCTCTCCGTCTCTATCCCTCCCTCTCTCTCTCCCTCCCTCTCAGAATTCCATGGACAACAATGGTGACCACCGAACAAGTGTATCAAATGGCGAAAGTTGAATGCAAACTGTTCTGTCACATCAAATCCAGAAAACTGCGGTACTTCGGACACATCCTGAGACAGCCTAAAGACAGTATTGAGAACAGTGATGTTGGGTATAGTGGAAGGAAGCCGAAGTCCTGGAAGACCCAGATTCTGGTGGTTTGACAATGTCATGGCGTGGACTGGTTTAAGAGGCACAAGCTTAATGAACATCGTACGAGACAGAAAGCATTGGACATCACTTTCCCATTCATGTAGTCAACCGTCGCGAAGCGACGAAGACGATGTGACATGACATGACATGACATGCAACCTTCAAGAAACTGAATCACAAGCAAGAAAACATAAGAAAACGGATTACAAACGTCATATAAAATAAATTGAAATACTTCAAAAAACCTTAAAGACGTCAAAAGACTAAGTTGCTATAAGATGTCGCTATATAGGAATAATAATAAATCGCTAAATTTATCGTCTACAATTTTCTTCAGACCACTTCGTCAGAGCCCAGTTGGGTGCAATCTAATTTATATGGGTACGCTAAAATGGCATGAACCCCGTTTTACCTTGAAACCTTTGACAAAGTATGGCAACCAATACACTATAACTTAGGGGTGAGCTATAGCGTAGTGGTTTGAGTATAAAAAATTGAGTATCAATCGAGACGTCGGGGTCTTACATTTGTTTCTTTAAAATATCAGATCCACTTCCACGCCTTTGCTAACGCATCTATAGTTACAACACATTATATGAACACCGGTCGTTTGATGGCGTTAAACACTGGTAATGCAATGCTTTTCTTACACACCTTTAATACGCTTTCGATCAACCTTATAAATTCTACC